>PVKE010002992.1:0-76366 GCA_004027555.1 Craseonycteris thonglongyai
GGAGGGGAGGTGGGAGAGGGCACCAGCATTATGGACACACTCAATGGTTTGGTGGTTACCTGGAGAGGAGGGAGGAGGGGGGAGGGAGAGTTGTGTGGGAAGAGGGGAGTGGGCACCAGATATATGGGGTTGGAGAGGGACCTGATTCTGGGAGCTGGGCACATAATGCAACGCATGGGTGATGTGATGTGGAGTTGTACATCGGAAAACTATCTAATTGTTACCAACCAATGTCACCCCGTTAAATTTAACAATAAAATATAATAAGATTAAAAAAGAAAAAGAAAGAATTAAGTCTCAGCGAATGAACCTTATTCGACTTCTAAGAACTGTGAGGAAAGTGCCTTTGATCGTAGTAAACTCAATTGCAATTGTATTACTTTTACTATGTGAGTGAAGATCAATAAGGGACAGAGAAATTCAGTCATTACTTTGGTCTTTATTGGAATATAAACATTTTAGCTGTCTGTCCTAGGATTTGACAAAAGTGTAAACCTGACAATAAAACCAGAGTCCCTATTTATCTGATTTTTAAAAAATGTTTCACCTATAGTTTCAATACACAAAGATCAGATCATCAGAGGCTGTAACTACCAGGATTGGAATACATTTGAGTGCTAACTATGAATAAAAGTTGGTGCTATGAGATGGATTGTTTAAAGGGTATAAGGCTGTCGCTGATGTGTTTTTGGAGCTTTTTCTCTCTCATTTCTTAGGGATGAATTTTTTTTTCAAAGTTTTGAAATTCCTGTTACTTTGCTATGATGTGAAAGTGTTTATCCTACTAAATAAAAGTTAAAGGATTTTTTAAAGTAATTATTATGTATAAAATGATGAATAAGTACTATAGATAATTTTATTTTAAATTCTGGTTAAAGATTTTGTCTATATATCGTCTTGACTATGAAAAACTCAAATTTATAGTTAACGGTTGAGGAACAATACTCTGATTTCAGAGAAAATTATAATATTTGTAAGACAGAATCACATGACAATTATGCTTTTGTTCTGAGTTCTTTTCATGCATTTCTTATTAATTGTCCTGAATGATGAGATCAGATCAGTATCTACATATTTTCATTGGTTGAACAATCTGTGTAAGCCAACGCTCTTTTCAAAGGGTGTTCCAAAATTCACACAAGAAGTAATTTTGATAGAAAACACAGGTTTATAATTAAAAATTGTAAATTTTCATTGCTCAACAATGAAAACGCGTTGTTCTTTTGTGTAGCCCTTCATTTTTAATAACCCTGAATTGTCAGCTGTCACGCTGTCTTTTTTTTGTTGTTGGCAACACTTTACCACACAAATGACGCAAAATTCAAATCTTGCGTGAATTTTGGGACACCCTTTACAATGATGATTTGTTTTTGTTTGTTTTTAGTCAGCATAAATACTGGCCTGCAAGAGCAATCCTAAACAATCACAATAAAACTATACTGTGTAAGAAGACTTCACTGTGGAGCACTTACCTCGTCAAAAATTGTCACATGTTTCAATTTCCTGGAGCTATACATTAAGGGGAGTGATTCTTGAGTCTTCATTCCATCTGTCAACAGAGTGTTCATGCTGGATAAGTTGTTTTTATGTTTTGTTTTTATGTCTTAGACTATCCCATATCTGCTCATCCCCCAATACAGTTTTATACAGAAAGATTTAAACCATGTAAATGGTTTGTTCTGGAAATTGTCAGTTACAATATTTTTAAGGGGGTGAAATGGCATCTTTGTTTATAGGAGAACATTTGTAAAGTTAAATTCCAAGTCAAAAAGGAAAAAAGGAGTCAAGAAGGAAAAACAGGAAAGAAAAGCAACAAAAAGCTGGATAGAGGCAATGCACTGGAGAAGGGGAAAAGGAGAAATCGATAAAGGGGAAAGGTAGAGAACAGAGAGGTGGGGAGAGGGAAAAAGGAACAAAAATATTTAATGAAATTTAAAAATTATACCCAGAGCCTATGGGTTAAATTTTTCAGGCTGCTCTCTAAGATTCAGGCAGCAGATTCTGAATATTGGCTGGTTCTGACCTGAATATCCATTTGTCCAGGTTCGGCCTAGAATGAAACCTGTGACCTTAGAAGGTGCTAGCACGGTTTGGTTGGTGGCTGCCCCACACCTCCTGCAAAGTGGGAGGGACAGAAATCCCATGTTCTCCTGCACAAGCAGCTTTAGCCCGAGATTCTGGCAAATAGGGACTTCAGTTACTCTCATGGTCCTCTCTCTTGTTCTTTCAACTTGTTCATTAAAAAGTGGGGGTGGGGGAAGCCGGGATGACTCAGTGGGTCGCTTTGCAGCCCAGGGGACGCAGGATCGAATACCAGCCCTGGCCCCATCCCACGCAGACCCATATGCTGAACTGGGGAGTGCCACCAGTTCGGTTCTCACTGGGGTGAGACCCCGGCCCATTTTGTGCCCTGTGCAGCCCCGCCCACCTGTGGAATGAAACTATGTGGAAAAACCAATGATGTGCAACTATGGAGACTGTTCTGGACCTTCCCCTTTCTCTCTGTCTCTGTATCGCTCTCTCTCTCTCTCTCTCTCTCTCTCTCTCTCTCTCTCTCTCTCTGTTGAAAAAAACAATAAAAAAAATAAATAAATCTTTAAAAAGTGGGGATGAACTTACATATATATAATCAAGGATGAGAATCACACAATGGTGGTTGCTACAGACAACGAAACGTCTCTGCCTACAGCTAACCAAAATCTGTGCATTAGTTTAGCTTTCCTTAAGGTTCTTTTCATACCCATTTCTTCAGAACTGTTGAACCTAAAAACACGAAGCTATGTAATAATCAAGTAGCTATCGATACAGTTTGATTTACACTTGTCATTCACAGCCTCCAACCCTCATTGGGCCATTGGCTGGTCCCAAGAGGGTGAAAAGGAATCATGTTCTTGCTCCCAAGAACTTTGCATCTTGGGAGCACTCTAAGAAACACTCACCCTTTTGATCACAAAAAGGCCCCCAATTACTTGCATTTCACTGTGGTATCCGTTATAAACATTTCTTTGACCTTCCATTCAGTTAACAGAGCTTTTCCTGGTTTCTTGGCATAAATTTAAGTTCAAAGATGCCCAGACACCTGTGAGGCTGGTTGAGTGCCAAGTGGGCAAGCGAGTGATGTTCTCTCCACTTGGATACAGCTACTTAATAAATCGTGATCCAACTTTAAAAGGAACCTCCTGCTTTGCTTCAGCTTCAGTGCTTCCCAGGTTGTTGCGTAGCTAGAATTGCTTCTTTATTTAAATTTCAGGACATTAGTAATCACTATTTCTCTTGTCTACATTAATTTTCATCCAATGGCACTGGAATGTGATACTGCCTGGGTTTAACATAGTAATAATTTTTTCCCCCCAAATATTCTCTCTGTTGCCATCAAATTGATGAAGATATCATGTAGTGCATAAAGCAGCCTAGAAAAAAAAAAAGAAGAGAATGAGAGAAGTACTATTCTTCCTTTACATATCAATTCCTAGGCAGCCTGTCCGGTTTTCTAAGCCCCAAGGCCTTTTACAGATTGCCTTCTTCTCATTTTTTCAACCTCATCTTGAGCTACTTCCCAAAACAAACCTTCTGTTTCAACATTTACATACCTGTTTTTCTTCTTTCTCTTTGAAAGAAAAAAAAACAACTCTGGTGAGCAGCTAACAGCGAGAACCAAGACACACATATTCCTGCCTCTAGCCTCCCTTCACATCAGTCTCCTGAAATACCCTCATCCATCAAGTAAGTTCTCCTTCTCCTTCAAAATAGAACTTGAAATCTTTTACTTCCATGAAGCTCTTTGGACCATCCTAAACCTGTTTGCCCTCTTCCCAGTTGCATTTATCTTCCATCCCAGGCTTATGAAGCTCATCATACATGCTTTGTAATAGACATAGAACACTTCTAGCTGGTGAATCCTTTTTTAATTCTTGGTCCTAGTAACATAAACCAGAATTAAGGCAAGTAATGGTTAATAATAGTTAAGGTTTGGTTACTTGTCTAGCTGTCTGCAGGCTGGGTTCTACTGAGCAATGGGATTTGCCCCAATTTTCCCCAAGCTAAATTACCTGAGTTAAACAATGGCCCTCTTTAGAAAAAAAAAAAAGTTTCCTACCTCTGAATTAATGGTTTGGAAAGTTCTATAGAAAGAATTTTGCCACATTTGTGTCTAAAAACTGTTATATTGCCAGTTACAGCGTTAAAATAGTCAGTACTTTTATAACATCTCTTTTTTGTTGCCCTCTCAGCTTACCCTATTATTAGAGACCCGGACATACTCTGAGAATGCAACTAGTAAAAACGCACATAACATGGATGAATGAAGCAATATACAGAAGTAACTCACACCACCAAAAGTAACACTACCTAGGCAAGGAGAGGCCCGGCTTTCTAAACAGTGAGGGGAGACCAGTAAAACCAGCCCCAGGTCTGATTCTTCCAGGTTTCCCAGTTGTAAAGCCCCAACTACTGCTGAGAGGGATCAGGTTACATCTGCCAGCTGCCCAAGAACTTTACACTTAACCCTTTCCAGCCCATGACCCGATGTTAACGCTGCCATTTCATTTACTAGAAAGAGTATTTTCAGTCTTCACATGTTCCCATTTTCTTTCCTACATACGAGCAACTGATCAAAGCCTCCCAGTGAAGCTGCCTGACCCCACACTGAGCTCCACGTGGCCACTTCATCCCTGGAGGCCTGCGCTCAGGACAGAGACCTTGCGTGTCTCATTCCCCCATGCCTAACACGTCCTGTAAGTCCTAATAAACGCTTGCAAAAGTGTTTGTTGAGAATGACTGTCCCTTTGGATGCCTAAGTGCAGCAGGTGAATCACAATGAAAAACCTTCAGATTATCATTTTTCTCATCATGAACACAAACCTTGCCCAAGATCCTTAAGTTGTCAAGGTCCCAGAGATGGATTGATTGATTTAGTCATTCACTGACCCCATTCATTCATCCATGGACTTTTTTGAAGGCCAATGGTTTTTTGTTTTGTTTTTTTTTAATTTTTTTTTTTTTTAGTTTATTTATTTTATTAATTTTTTTGACAGAGAGCGAGAGATATACAGAGACAGAGACAGAGAGAGAACTGATCTGGGGGAACTCCCCAGTTCAGCATATGGTTCCGCAAGGGCCGGGGCCTGGATTCGATCCTCAGTCCCAGTGCTACAAAGTGAGCACTTAACGCACTGAGCCATCCCGGCTTCCCCGCCAATGGCTTTTTAATGAACAAAAATGGGGAAGGAATTTTAGAAAATTTTGTTTAGGGATCTAATATCCCTGACTAGATTCAGGATTCTCAATGAGTTATATTCAGTAGGCATGGGATGAAGAAATGGATAGGTGAGATCTCTTCCTGCAGGTTTCTGCTAATGGCTAGAAAATCATTAGCAAAAAATCTATATGAGCACATATAATAGCATCTGTAAAATGCAAATACATAATTCTGGATTTTTGCATACCAGGAAGGAGTAGAATATATCGTTAAGAGCATAAATGTTGCTGTCAAACAACCTGAGCTCAATTCTCAGTTCTAAAGATGGGAGTGAACCTGGGGCATCAGCTCATGTCCTGGTTGGATCTAGGAAGCAGCTGTCTGGGTGTTAAGGAACTAAACTCTTGAATCTCCCATAACAATCACTTTTATGAGGGAATGTTTTTGAGTTCCTCCATGCTGTTCTGGAAACCACTTCTCAGCGGGAAGTAGTTGGAAATAGATAATCTCAGCCTTAGATTCTAAGGCTGTCAAGGTTACCATTTCATTTGATCACTTTATGGTTCAGCACACAGAATAAGTTCTTAGTGATCACGAAGCCTTGGCAGCCAGCTCAGACTCTGGGCATTTACTGCCCTGAGTCTTCCCAGTAGGAGAAAGCCATTTCTGGAACAATGGAGCTTCCTCCAGGAGATTTAGAGTCAAAGACTGCAAAAACCAATGAGTCACTGATATTCCTCACTTGGTAGAGAAAGGTCACAGGGTCACTATTCCAGGTGTTGTTGCCTGCAGAGGCCAGGAGGGGAGGACAGAGATGAAAAGGGAGACTTCCATTTTACAAAACGGAATGGTGGTAGGAAGAGAACAGAAGAACATTCATATTCATTCACTGAGCACTTGCAAAGACCCATAAAATGGCATGGGAGGGTTTAGCTCCTGCCATTACAGAAGGGACCCTTTCTATAGACGTTTGCCTTTTGTAACAAGAAGAAAAAAAAAGGCATTCTGTGATTTAATAAACCTTGTACCTCTCAAGTTTCTATTTTCTTATCTATAAAATGGGAACAAGCCCTAGCACTGGGTTTAGAAAGCTTTTTCTGAAAAGGACCTGAGAGTAAATATTTTCAACTTTGCGGGCCATACAATTTGTTGCAACTACTCACCTTTGTCATTGCAGCACGAAAGTAGCCTTAGAGGAATGCATGTGGGCAGATTCCATCTGTGGACCACAGCTTGCCATCCCCCGGTCAAATCCCCTGGTCTACAAAGGATGTTGTGAGGCTTGAATGAGCAATGAATGTTAGCCATTATCATTGCTCTGATTTTAGCCTCTCCCATCTGCTACCTTTGCTCATTTTAGTGAGTGATGTAGTTGTTAGTGAGTGATGTTGTTGTTAGAGCTCCGCAGGAGATATTTGCTGCCCTTACCCTCTTGGGCATATGGGGAGTGTCGAAGGTTGGGTTCTCTGAGAAGAACCCTGAGATGGAGTGTAGAGTACAGGATGTTTATGAAGGAGTGTCCTGGGGAGCAATCCGTGTAAAGGAAGAGAAGGAAGCAGGATTGGGTTGACGGAGCAGTCAAATTGTTCAGCAACGGCCTGAACCAAATCCCCAGGGATCTCTGGAGAGAAAGTGGCCATCAGAGTTGTCCTACATTGGATCAAAGTGGTTGTGCCTCAGTACCCCTCCCTGGGACAGTCACTGCATGCAGGCTGCCCTGAGTAGGGAACGTCCTGGGGTGAGACAGCTGGCAGCTCGGGCACTCCTGGAAGGACCGACAGGCAAAGCCTGTCTGCTGATTGCACACCCAGCACCTGGGGTGACAAGAGTGGGAGAAGATGTGACAGATTTGACCATGACCTGTGCACAGAAATGACACGTGTCACTTGATACAGGACTCTCCAGCGATTCCTTCCTCTGCAATGACCAGTGATTCTAAGATGGTAGCTGCTCTATCAGTCTGGGTCCCAGAAGGACAACAGTCCCCTCTCAACCTCTAATGGAAACATAATGTGAGCAAGACTTAAACCTGAGTTCTTTCAAGCCACTGAGATTTTGGGGTTGTTTGTTGCCAGTATTGTTAGCTTTCTATTTATGGGTCCTCAGTAACAATTGCAGAGGCTACACTAGACAATATTGCATGTTTTGAAGTGCAGACACCCTTATAATCTTAAAAACAAAACAAAACAGGGAACTGCTTTGAAACCATCATAATCAATGCTAGCATTATCATCCTAGCTAACAGAAGCATTTCCCAAATTTACTAATTTAATGCACACCACAGCCTATATATGACATAGATATTACAATTATCTTCATTTTAGAGATAAGGAAACTGATGCTTGCATCTAGAGGTTCAGTGGTGTACAGATTACATAACCCATAGGCCACAATTGAGCTTGTTGCCTGTTTCTTTAAATAAAGTTTTATTAGAACACAGCCACGTCTATTCATTATGGTAGTACGTCATTATGGCTGTTTTCATGACACTGTGGCAGAGTTGAGTAGTTGCATATGACCCGCAAAGCTGAAAATACTTACCATCTAGCCCTTTACAAAAAAATATTTACCCACTCCCACTCCTTCTTCTTGCCCCCACTCTACACAAGGCCTGGTTCCAAACCCAGGTTGTCTCACTCCAAAGACAACACTCATAATTCACATATAAGTAAATGCTAGGTAGACTTAGAGCCTGTAGGGGTGTTATAAAACTTTCCCATTTCCATTATTCTAACTGTACATTTTTTTATTTGAAATTTTTATGACATTTATTTCTAGCAATATATCAGACTTCAAATCCTAAAAAAGAAAGAAAGAAAGAAAGAAACAACAACAACAAAAACCTATAATATGCTGGCTAAAAGGAAGAGCTGACTTGGCAAGAAATTAAGGTAAATCTTCAGAAGCCAAAAATGAAGTAGAAGCCAGAATCCAGAAGGAGCATGGTAAACTCTCTTTCAAGCAAGCAGTGGGCCCCTAAGGGCCAGGGAGGGGATGCAGGTGACAAGGTCGTAGAGTGTCAGCCCAGAAAGTTTAGAATGAGTCTCGAAGACCCACACTTCCAGTGAAAGATTGAACTAGAAAGTATTTGCCCTATGCAGGAAATTTTTAAAGAAAACTTTCTGTCTCAGTTTTGAGTTTGATTAGAAGAAAAAAAATTCCTACCTGCCCCCCGCCTCTCCCTGCCACCGGAGGTAATAATCACAACTCAGCCCTCATGCCTGATGTTGAAATTCACTTTTTTGCTATTCTGAAACTATTTTAAGCCAAAGAAATTTTAAATGATCCCAGCTTAGTAGCTCCCCGGGCACTTGGTAAAAATAAATACAAACAGAAGGAATGGTCTCTCAAGTTAAGTCTCATAAAATTCTCACAGATAATGCCCCAACAGAACAAGCTCACAATAAAAATCACAAGATCCCTCAGAGAGCAAGACAGCATGAGACAAGTTAGCAGAAACATCAGGCAGCAAAATCAGATTCACAATGTCTTTAGATATTAGAATTATCCCATATAGCACAGCTTGGCAAACCTTTTATTCTAAAGGGCTAGGTAGTATATGTATTTTTTAGGCTTTGCAAACCATTCAGTCTCTACCAAAAAGACTCAACTTTGCCATTCTAGTGTGAAAGCAGACACAGGCAGTATGTAAATTAATGCACTTTGCTGTGTTCCAATAAACCTTTATTTACAAAAATACTGAGTATGCCAGATTTGGCCAGCAGGACATAGTTTATAAAGTAAGTATGTTTTCAATATTTACAGAATTTAAAACATAAGGAATAAAATATTATCATAAATATCAGAGCAGATTCTTAACTTTGGGAAGAAAAACATGTAGGTGAAATTTTAATGAGTTAACTAACAGAGTATAACAACTAAAAAAACATAAATAGTAATTTCAAAGTAGATATAACAAAATTACTTAGAATATAGTACAGAGAGACAAAAAGAGGAAAATTACAAAAGAGAGCTTAACAAATATGGAATTTTTGAGTGAGAAGTTTTAACATTTCCCTAATCTGAATTACAGAGGAGTAAAAAGAATAGGAGCGAGACTATATTCAAGAATCTTCATGGATCCTTCTATTTAGGAAGTACAAAAAATTCCAAAATGTATTTACACCCAGACACATTCTGGTGAAACTGCAGAACATTAAAGACAAATTAAATAGCTTAAAGACAGCCTGAGAAAAGAGAGCTTACCTGCTTGATATCTGATTTCTTATGAACAATAACAGACTCTTTCTAGTGTAACCTTTGAATCTCATAGAAAGTGACATAATAAAACAAAGAGAATTATTAAATATAAAGAGAGAAGTGAGAAAAAAAACAGCATTTAAAATTCTCTAAAAAAAACCAAAATATGAAAAGATGGTTCCACATGTGCTATACCTGTGGAATTCAAGCAAACCTGGGGTTCAACAATAAACTAAAAATAAATGCAATTTATTATTAGTCGAGTTTGGATCAAATTTCTTGACTTAAAAATGGCATTTACAAAAGAATTAGATAACATTCCAAAATAACTTGCACTTTCCGAAAAAGGACAGTATCATCACTTTTAGCTGTGTAATATATCACTATAAAATTTATGAAACATTATTCAATTAAATATAAGGATTCTTGAGAAAATACATTCATAAATTTAAAATGTGAATAGATTTGACTATTTTGAAGTTTCAGGGACAATAATTTATGTGTGAATATGGATAATTGCCTCATTAAAATAGAGAAAGAACCTAAATGAATAACATAAGAATATTTAAAGTATGAAGCATGTATATAATAAAATTTTTTCAGAACTATTATATTTTAAGAGACATGGGGAAACACCTATGATATAATTAGTAAACAAAATAACATAGAAAACTATAATATTATAAAATAATCACAAATGTAGTAAAATGTGTCTAGAAGCAAGATTGGGATATGAAGAGTGATAGGGAAATGAGTAATATATATTTTCTACTTTATGCTCTATTTTCCAGGGATGACAGGATGGCTCAGTGGGTTAAATGCTCGTTTTGCAGCCTGGAGGTCCAAGGATCGAGTCCTGGCCCTGGCCCGTACAGACCCATATGCTGAACTGTGGCCTCAGTTTGGCCCCTGGCTAGTGGGGGCGTGTCTCCCATGCAGGAGGCCCCCAGCCTGGTTCGCACCCTGCACCGCTCTGGTCCAACCTGTGTGGAATGAGACTATGTCAAAAAAAGAACTACAACTATGGAGACTGCTCTGCGTCCTCTCCCTTCTCTCTCCATATCTCTCCGCCAAAACAAACAAACCAAAAAACAATAAAATAAATCTTTTAAGAAAATATTCTATACTATATTTTTTAAGTTTTTACAACAAACACTTTTGTAATCAGGTAACAGAATAATTTTCTTTTACATGTTTATTATTTTGTGCATTTATATATATTAGGGTCCAGAATCCCTGAGAATGAAAAAGTGCATGAAAAATGAATTTAAGAGAAAATATGACAAACCTTTAAAGAAACTGTTTTAAGAGATAGGAAAGTTGCTCGCCTAATTAGTACATAACTTAATACTCCTAAGTGACTTCCTCACTTAATATTTCAAGAATGCGCAACAAAGCCACACCCAGAGGTGGCTACAGTATCCCTGTGGAAGTACACCTGATTAGGTCTGCGTTCTCTCTGCTTTCTGAGGTGAGGCAGGAAAAAGAACACAAGGCTCTAGGAAAAGAAGCCCCCCACCTACTCTGTGCCTCTGTCTTCTCTCTTCTACCATCTGTCCCTCTTCCTCTCAACAGCTCTCCCCACTTCTTTTTTTAAGATGTATTTTATTGTTTGAGAGAAGGTGAGAGACAGACAGAGAGAAGGAGGAGGGCCCAGGGCAGGCTCCACAGATGTACATCATTAGTTGTGACATAGTTTCATTCCACACAGGTGGATGTAGAGCCACACGAGGTGGGAACTGAACCAGGGGCCTCTTGCATGGGAGGCAAGAACCGTCAGCACAGGGCTTAGTGGGCATCAGTTGCACTGCAGTTCAGCATGTGGGTTTGCATGAGCCGGGGCTGGGATTCGATCCCCAGATCCTGTGGGTGCCAGGCAAGCCCTTAACCTGTGGAGCTATCCCAGCATGCCCAGCTCTCCCCACTTCTTAGCCTCCAGTGTGGACACCACACTCAGCCCCTTCTCCTCCTGACTCGCCTCTCTGGGCCTGCAGATCGTGCTGCACTTTTCTGAACACCCACCTCACCATAAGTTCTGGAGGGCACAGTTTGTTTCGCACCCTGACCTTGGTGCCGAGGACCTGTCCATGGTAGGTGCCCAATACAGACGTGTCAACCAATTGAATAAGTGAGTGAAATGAGTGGAGGCAGTTCCTCCATCTTCTTTGTGATGCCCTCTTCGTCTGCTCACCCTTAAATATGGACATCCCCCCAAATCCCATGTGCAATTGCTTTTTCTTCTCATTCTGTACTTTTCCTCAGGATGATCTCTCTCCCTTCGCTTTAGCCAACACTCATATGAAAATGAGCCCCACTTTTCAACTCTACCTCATCTTTTTCCCCCTCATCTGTATTTCCAACTGCTTTCAGTTAGACCTAAAGACATTCCATATTCTCACCGACAACTCATCATTTTCTTCACAGTCTTCCTCCTAAGAATTCCAGCTTTGTTACCATCACCACCCTCCGCTCAACATTTCAGATTTAAGCTCACGAGAGACAGACATGCCTGCAAACCAAACTGATGAGCAGGGCCGTCTCTGGAATGGCAGCTCTCTGTCCCCTCCCCATGGCCCTGTTCTGCTTCTCTCCAAGGTTATTGCCAAACCCTGAGGCGCTTCATGGCTGCTGGATTTACTTGTCGCCCCACAAACCTCATCGTGTTCCCATCTTGCTGAAAAACATCAGATGTTCCCCATTGCCCTGCACACAAGGTTCCTCCCGATATGGTTTGAGTTCTGTCCTGTTTCATCCCCCATCAGCTGTCCCCACAGCCACTACTCTGTCATCCAATCTCTCTCGTTCTCTCTCTCTCTCTCTCTCTCCCACCCGTCCTCCCTTCCTCCCTCCCCACCTCCTCACCAGGCTTCTGGCCCATCAGCCACCTCCTGACTGCTCACATTTCTCTGTCGCATGGATGCCATTCTCCCACTCGTCTGCCTCTCGAATTGCTCTTCCTCCTCCAAAGCCCATATCAAGTGTCACCTCCTCTGAGGAGCCTTTTCCCAAACCTTCAGTCAGGATTAAGGGCACTCCCCATCTGTGGTCGGGTTGCATCTCGGTAATGCCTCCATTAGAGCAAACCCGAGGTTGTCAGCTGCAAGTGGGGAGACAGAGGGAGACCGTGGGGTGCCCTGGAGGACCTGAGCACCGGGGACGTAAGGCTGCCCTGCTAGAGTGAACCCATAAAAGCAATACGTAATGGAAAAGATCAAAAGTGCCCGCTAGGTTCATAGGAACCTCTCCTGTCACTAGCAACAGCTGTAGCCTTTAGCCAACGATGTTAACGTAGCTGTGGAGAAGCCGCGTTAAAGAACCAGGGGCTCTGAGAGGAGGGTGGGATCCATGGAAGCACATTCTGGTGTTTTCCCAACCTTTCCTGGGGAGGGCAAGGCTGGGGCACAGTTGGGGGCATTAGATTCCAGACCCTGTTGTCTGGTAAGGGACAGGGGACAGGGCTAGTTTCCTTTTCTGGGCTCACCTTGACCTAAACTATCCCTGGGGCTCCCTGCCATGTCGTCAAGCTAACCAGGAAACCTGGTGAGAACTAGCTGCCTATGGGTGGGCACTGCAGTATGTAGAAAGGGCAGCCCCTAGAAACCATTCCAGTCCCCAGAAGGGTTACTTCACCCCGTAGGTTTTCAGCCTGTACATTGGTCTTTGGTTTTGGCATCTGTCAGTCTATCACAAACTCTGTGGTCACGTCAGGTGAACTTACAAAGTCCGGTTTCTGGGCCTGTATGGTTGAAGACCGCTCTGCCGATCACAGCAATGCTCCTGGAAGGCAGCCGGCTGGCTGTCCCCTCATCGCCATCACCACTGGCCGCTGTCCCCTCATCACCATCACCACGGCCACCCACAGCCAGGAGTTAGCCTGAACCAGGCATGGCTGAGTCTCTCCCACAAGGCCAGGGACTGGCAAACTCTATAGAGGGTCACAGAGTCAATGTTTTAGGTTTTGTAAGCCTTAAGGTCTCTGTCAAAACTGCTCAACGTTGCTCCAGTGGTGCTAACGCAGCCATAGAGGATATGTAAACGCACAGGTGTGGCTGGATTTAAACGGAACCTTATTTACAAAAATAGGTGGTAAACCAGGATGGGCCTGCAGGCTACAGTTTGCCAAGCCCTGAAGCAGACTGCGAGTTCTTATTTTTGTCTAGTTGTGATATTATTGACAGATAGCATTATATTGGTTTCAGTTGTGTAACCTAATGATTCGATATTTGTCTATATTGCAAAATGATCACAATAATTCTAGTTAATATCCATCCCCACACATAGTTACCAAATTACTTTTCTTATGATGAGAAATTTTAAGATCTACTCTCTTAGCAATTTTCAAATACATGGCATAGTACTAATAGTCACCATCCTGTATATTACATCACATCACTGACTTATAACAAAGTTTGTAACTTTTGACCCCTTTCACCCATTCGCCCACCCAGACTATGAGCAGACAGCAGCAACTGGGTGCTTCCTCTTTGGATGCACCCATGCATACGTAGCACATGCTCACTGTGTCTACAGAACGGGGCTGAATGCCTTCCCTTTGTGTCGCCCACAGGCCTTTGCATGGTAGTGAGCATGGTGAACACAGAACCATGCTAACTGAAGGAATCCTTGAGGTGCCTCCTCTCCAGTGAAGAGATTCTTCAATAACATCCTTGACTCATGACATCTAGTCAGTAGACTTCTGTGTTGCCTCTGCTTTACTGCTACAAGCATTACCTACTTCAGGAGTCTGCAAACTACGGCCTGCGGGCTGGATGCGGCCCGCGAGGCCCTCTCATCCGGCCCGTGGAGACCTTTTTATCTGAATAAAATAATATTAAATAAATAATTAAAAACAACATCTATGTTTTGATTCTTTTTTATTTGGATCTCGAGTGTGTTGTCAGCCCCCAAACTGCTGTTTGATAGTTAATGCGGCCCGCGGGCTGAAAAGTTTGGAGACCCCTGACCTACTTGATGGCTGCTGGGGACTGTGTGATGACAGGAAGACTTCCTGACACTTCACTCTTGTGTTTACTGCCTCCCAAGAGCTGCTCAGTAAAGACCTCCTGTACAATCGTTACTTCTGAGGCCGGGAAGACCACTTATCGACCGAAAGCGTAGCCCGTCAGTGGCTATAAACTCAGTGGGAAGGCCACCTGCCTTCTGCTGATCGGGTTGCAGGCTGCAGCCTGTGCACAAAGTGAGCAGTGGAGCACCTCTCAACGTGGCTACTGGAACCAGGGATCTCTCTGTGGCCTGCACGCTGGCAAGGCGGAAATTCAAGGGAGGCTGGGTGGGTTATCCCAGCGCTCACATCCACCCTGGATCAGGATTTAGAACGTGGCATCTGGAAAGAGACACCCTCTTTGGACTGTGAACTCCTAAAGAGCAGAAGCTGCGAATTACTCATCTTTGATAGACGAATGCTTCAGACATGGCGGGAGCTCAGGAAGCCTTTCTGTATGCCTCAGGAAGCATTTCTGTATCCTGGTTACCTGCTGCCTCCAACCTGCACGTGGCCTTGGCAGAGCCTCTAGTGACACCCTAACAGAGGGCTCACCAGAGCCAGAAGGTCTTACCCATAATCCCTCACTGTTCCACGGCGCTGTCAAATTTGCAAAGTCCTTTCACATGGCCTGAACTCTTTTGATCCACACTGAAACCCTTCGTCTTTTATTTGGAAACCACCCCTCCTTTCACTTCTAAAAAATTAATGCTCTATCTCATCTCCCTGCTGAATGAGATCCATTTTCTACCTTTTAACATGTCAAAGTTAAGCTTTGGCCCATTCTTGATTTCTCCTTTTCCCCTTCCCACGTGTGGTTATCTGGCAGCGCTAAAAAGTGGAAGAGAGGTTCATTGGCTTCAAGAAAAAGTCACTGCCATAGGCAGTTAAAGCAACAGGCTATTTTTTTTACAAAAGAAATGTTGGCAGAACCTAGCTGTTTTTTGAAGACCTTTTAAGCAACCAAAGTAAGGATTGTGATTGGATTTCCTAACCAGTGAAAAGCTGTCTCTGTTTAGCTCATGCTTCCCCCTACTCCTTATGAAGTGGAAAATTTACAGCTGAAGTAATGCCCTTCATCTTTCCACCCTCTTCACCATGCAATCCCTGACCTTTGGAGGCTCCACCTCTATAGAGCTGGAGCAAAGCGACTAAATAGGAAACAGAAATATAGATACACCATAGGAAATAAGGAGTTCTTCATGCAAAGCGTTACATTCAAGCCATTGTCTCGAATGTTTTGGATAACTCTAGTTTTTAGTTTAGGAAAGAAAATGTGAAACAGAACAATTACATCACAAATGGAACATTTACATAGTTCCTGGGATAGAAAACCGTTCAGCAAAGGGAAAGGCTGCGTGATTTCAATGAGATCCAGGTGGGCCGGTGCTTTCAGCGAATGTCTCCACACCAGCCCATAAAAATGATGGAAAAGGCATAAGACAGGAATAAAAGCAACCAAGTGCCAGGTGCTCATCCTGACTCAGCCCACATCCTCACTGAGTTTGTCCTTTCTAGTAGCTCCTGCTGTCCACTTTCCCTCCATTCCAAGGGCTTGAGTCTGCCTCTCGCCTTCTGGGCTTTTCCGCTCACCGTCCTCCTCCCCTCCCCCACCAGTCTGTCCTGGCCCAGGGCTCGAGAGGGCGACAGGGAGAACAAAATGACCAGTACAGCCAGTCATGACGCTGAGGCCCTTGCTAAGCGTTGAGTTAGGGGTTGGATGCTTTGCGTGAATTATCTCACTTACTTGTCACAACCCTATTGGGCAGGTTCTATCCTTGTTTCAGTTTCATAATTAGGTTAAAATGAGCCCTAGAAAGTTGAAGTATCTTACCCAACATCACACAGCTCGTTAGTGGCAGAACCAGCTCTCAAACTTAATCTAACTCCAAAGTTAATCCCCCTGACCAGTAGCCTACGCATTTCCCCATAACTATTAATTATAGGTACTGTTTAATGTTTTCATTTTATCTTCCCTCAAAATAAATGCAAAAAGTTGATGGTATGTTATTCATTTTATAGATGAGCAAACATTGCTATATCTGCTGACGATATACTACATGCCAGGAAATACACGTGTGTGGGCACTCATGCGTAAATATTTGTGTGCATAGTTAGGATAATTTTCCATATTTTACACATGGGAACCCCGAGACTCAGAGAAATTTCCTAGTTGGAGATTGGCAAAATGTGGGTTAGAACCTAAAGCTGCTGGTATCTAACTGTGACTACATACCCCATGCCCCCCACAAATGGGTCTTTTAACAAGCCTCCAATGGCAGCCCATAAACACACGCCACCTCCCAGGTCTGCATCATCAGGCACAGGGTAAGGGGCCAGGTGTATAAAGCATGGATACAGAGACAACCCACGGGCAAGCAAAGGACATGTGAAGGCAGTAGGGGCAACACGTTTGGGCAGCTTGGAGAGGAAGCATCCTGCTTCCCTGAGGTTTTGGGGGGTCAGGGGAGCCCCCTGGGCAGGCAGTGCAGGAAATGCGATGCAGGCAGATGGGGCCCAATCCTAGCAGGAAGAGGGGAAGCAGTATTGGAGCAGGATGGGGAAAGACTTCCCTCCCAGCCCCAAGGGAGCCAGAAGGACAGTCTGGTTGATCTGCTGGGAAGGAGGAGGGCAGGCCAAACCCTGCAGGCCTCTCCCCTCTCCAAAGCCTGATATGCCCCCTCCAATCCCTCCTTCCTCAACCCTCCTCCTGAGCAGACGCAGCCCCCCACCCCACCCCTGCTCCAGGGAGACAGGGAAAATTGCTTTTATAGCATGAAGATTGCAATCTGTATGGGGCCATTTCTACAATGTACTCCTACGTGTGTCCTTCACACACGGTTCTTGATCAAAATCACCCTGCCAGAGAAATGAAGAAGATCGCGTACCTTCTCCCTGCCAGCTCTGGCAGGGTGTGTGCCGTATTTGTTCCTGGAACAGTCGCCAGTCATTTCGCTCGTGATCAGAGGAACAAGCAAAGTCCTAGAAGAAAACCTTTCCACACACATGATTACCAGTTAAAGCAAAAAAGACTAAGGTGGATGGAGTACTAGGAAGTCAGAGGGGAAGTCCTATCAAGGGATAATGGAGGGTGGGAGTCAAGGTTGAGAAGAATGGGGCGATCTGCAGAAACTGTTGGACCACTATCGCTGAAACTTCATACCTAATTCTTAGTTGAAAATGAGAGAAATTTATCAGGGAAAAAAAAAACCTTATGTGTTAAAATATCTCTGACTTTGATTCGTTTAAAAAAGAGAGAGAAGCAAAAAAAAAAAAAAAAATTGGGAGAGAAGGGGTGAGGGGGAACCGGGATGGTTCAGCAGGTTCAGTAGGTTCAGTGCTCACTTTGCAGCCCCGGGGACTGAGGATCAAATCCCAGCCCCAGCCCATGCGGACCCATATGCTGAACTGGGGTGTGCTTCCCATGCAGGGGCTCCCAGTTTGGTTCTTGCACCCCCCCACTAACCCCCAACCCCTGCTTCAGCCCCTGGCTTGAGGGGGCGTGCCTCCCATGTGGGAGGCCCCCAGCCCAGTTCCCACCCTGCACAGCCCCCACCCACCTGTGTGGAATGAAACCATGTTGAACATACAACTATGAAGACTGCTCTGGGCCCTCCCCCTTCTCCCTGTCTCTCTCTGTCTCTGTCTAAAACAATAAATCTTTTAATAAAAGAGAGAGAGAGAGAGAGAGAGAGAGGGCGAGCGCTTAGAATGTTAGCGTTAGCACAGCTATTCTCACATAAGTGAGGCAGGACACCGGAAATGCAGCTGTAGGGGGAAACATGATAGCAGATTCAGAAGAAACAGTAAGAAATAAGTTTATACATGAAAACGTAATGCAAAAAGATGGCATCATCTTGTACAGAAAGTCACACAATAACAGTACAAGAAGGACAGAATTACAGGAGAAATAAAAACAGGGATCCTTCTTGGGTGAGAATTAACCCTGGATGCCCCAGCAAGGTAGACCACATAACCACAAGCAAGCAATCGTAGGACTAGAGACTTGAACTCTGTATGTCTGTAGGAGGTCACGTTTTGCTAAAACAGAGTCACTTGCAAATTTTTTTTAACATTCCTAGCTAACAATTTCAGCTCTCAGAGAGAAAGAGAAACTGCCATTCTAGATATAATTTTAACCAACCAGAAAGAACTGGTTTCTGTACAGAATTTATAGGGACCTTGGGAGAATGTGGCCCTGTCTTTTGGGAGTCCATAACAGCAAGGAAGAGGGAGCATTACACAAATTCTAAAGTAATGTAATAATGAGGAATTCTAGTGAAAAGGAAAGGGATAAGTAAACTCCTAAGCCAGTGTGGCCGCACAGAAAACTTTCCCATGAACTCATGTGTTCTCAAGGGCATGTTCACAAGAGATCATGAGGGACATATACCCAAGAACCAATACAACAACAACAAAAAAGAAGGTTTTCAAGAAGCCTAAAGCCTTGGCTAATGGGAAATCCAAGAAACATGAGAGACTAAGAGATTAAAAGGGTGTTCTGTGAAAGGTCAAGAGAGAGAGAGAGAGATAATGGAACAGAAGAGGAGAGAGGACTGGAGGGTGGAGAGGACAAAAGAAGAAAGATATAAGAAGGAAAAAAGAAAAAAGAGGTGGAAGAAGTAAAGGGAAGTCCCAGGCCCAAGAAGACAGTATAATGTTAATGAGCAATAAAAAGTCTAAATTACCAAATATTCATATTCCATCTTCTAGCTAGAACAAGAATAGATTTTGAATTCAAAATATGCAAATAAGCAAAGACCATGAAAGGAGGACAATGGAGTCAGCCCACAATAAGTTAAGGAATAAGAAATATCTGGGCACAATAAATGATCTCACACCTCTAGGTACAGACCAATTATATTCCAGAATGTGAAAAGAATTTGCTGATAAAATCTCAGAACCACTGGCAGTGAGTTTGAGAAACCATGGAACATGAAGATGATGCCAGAAACCTTGGGAAACATTCTATTGTGCAATCTATTGGAGAAAACCCCCAATAGATCCTGAAAACAAAAGATCTGAGTGTATAAGCTGGATATGATTCTCATCAAGGAGAGTGAGTCCAACTATACTCCATTCCATGGTGGCAGAACGCACCTGCCTTTTTTTTTTTTTTTTTTAAGAGGGATATTGTCAAACTAGAGTCTTCAAGCGGAAAATGATCCCTGTCATGGAGAAGTTGGAAGCCATGCCACCCAGGGTGGTTGAGAGGTCTACACAGCACAGAAATCAGACGACTAAGAAGGGAAGCAAAGATGTGAAATGTGATCCTGTATAAGAAGCTGTAGAATCATTTTACGCTACTTTAGAAATCAAAACTACAACCCATAGCAGACATTTTAAATAGGGAGGTTTTCTCTTACCACTTGAAAATATTTTCTGTTCATTTATTTATTTGACAAGTGTTTATTAAGTACCTACTTTGTGCCAGATACTGTGCTAAGCACTGAGGATATATGAAAAATGGCAAATATTAAAATATTTTCAAAAGAATGCATTACCCTTTTCCAAAAATATGTATGGCTTCTACCTTCATTGGACTTAAGTTTTATGGGGGGAAACAAACAATAAACAAGTATATAAGAAACATAATCACAGATTATAATAAAAGCCAGGAAGGAAAGAATAGGGGATAAAGAGTCACAGAGTATCTACTTTAAAGATGGTTTTAGGGGAAACTTCTCTAAGGAAGTGACATTTGTGCTGAGACCCATCTGACAAAAAACGGTAGAACTATATGGGCACTTTGGGGCCGAAAGAACAGCGGGTGCAAAGGCCCTGAGGCTGAAAAGAGCTTGATTGATTCCTAGAACTGAAGGAGCCGGGATGATAAACTTGGTAAGCAATAAAGAAAAAATTGTGAGTTTGGGAGATAAGGTTGAAGAGATTAAAAAGAGTCAGAGAATAAGATGTCACCATCCTAAGGAATTTAAGATGTCTCCTAGGAGATATGGGAAGCCATTGGAAGTTTTGAGCAGGGAACTCGTGTGGTCTGATTGATGTACGTGTTTTGATGATTATTCCAGCTGCTCTGGGGTAACTGGATCAGCATGGGGCCAGACAGGCAGCAAGGGGAGCGTTTAGGAGGCTACTGGGACATTTAGATGAGGCTGTATTATGAATTTAGGGCGTGGAATCAAGTTGGAGAGAAGTTCACTCGAAAATTTTTTGAGGTAACAGAGAAAGAGTGAACTAATGAATTGAATATGAAATTTGGGGGATAGGAAGAAAAATGTCTAGAATGATGAAAATAGGCTCAGGTGGCAAGCACTGAATGGCTACCCGAGAGGACACTGCAAAACGGGATCTGGAACTGGGCTGACAGAACGGACTGGACTCAGTGAGGACAACAAAACTCCTAAAAACACGTGTCAAGTATCTACTTCCTGCTGCAGGTCTACCAAATGCCCCAGAAAACAGGCTTTTGCTTTGGCACAATTCTTAAACTGTAACTGGTTATAAACGTTATCACAAATAGAATTATATCATTACTGTACTATGGAAACTTATAGGGCTCCCAGAGAAAATAACAAGACTACAAGGAGAATTGTATGTATGCTTTGCTATAGGTATATGTGTATACACACATATGTGAGGGGGACCCCCACAAAAACCAGAACTATCTTTTTTTTTATGTGAGAGGGATTGTGCACTCGGAATTTGTCCTTCCAGGTCAAACTGCCAACCAGTTTTTATCTGGAAGTTTTGAGAAGGTTACATCACAATTTGCAGAAGAAACTTCCCGAGTTGTGGCAGATAGAAGACTGGTGCTTTCACCAGGACGATACACCTGCCCACACCTTCGCTGAGTGTTCAGCAGTTTTTGACCAAAAAAACGGTATGACCCCCATGCTCCAACCCTCCCTATCCACACAGTCCCACCCCAAGTGACTTGTTTATGTTTTCCTGGATGAAAAAAGTCCTCAAAGGGAAACATTTTGCCAATGTGGAAGAAGTAAAAGAAGCAGCAGCACAGAGGGCATCAAAATCAACAAGTTCAAAAACTGTTGGGAGAGGTGAAAAAAACATCTCGAAGGTTGTATTGCATCCAATGGAGACTACTTTGAAGGAGACTGAAGTTTGAACATGTAAAAATAAATACACAATTTTTTATAAATAAATTCCTGGTTTTGGAGGCCCCCTCCCCCATATATAACATATAGCATAGCTTATAAAATTGTAGACCTTTGCTCATAACTTAAAAGCTAGAAAGTATCCATGCTTTCAATGCATATGATATACATTACTACCCAACAGATACAAATACCACAAATTTTGCTGAAGACAGCACAACAGTCTTATCTTGTTACTTCATCAGAACTCTCTCTTGAAAAGAGAGATTTTTAAAATTTAATAACCTTAAGACTTTTTCACATCAGAATGGAGCCCCTAAATGAATCCTCCCGATCATCTCACCTTCCACCTATGGAAAAATTCCTACCTTCAAGTATCATAAATATTGGGTACCAGCGGCAGCACACATGAGAATTTAATCGTGGCAAGGATTCTTCTCTAAAGTGTATCCATCTTTAAAAGATAACCAGGCTCAAACCACAGATAACAGTTGAGACTAGGTCTGTTGTGTTGTCTGCCATCTGGCAACAATTAAACATCAGGGTTTAACTCCAAATTACAGACAGCTTGACCTGAGCCACACCACTCCAGCTGTGTGGAGTTAGGCTACCTAAAATACCACAAACTGAATTAAGTTTATGTGGGAACCTCACTCTTGGTTCTTTTCTCATCATTACATTCACTGGACATTTCATTTTCTTTGTTGAAAAAAAGAAAAGAGGAGGAAAACACAAGCTGCCATGTTGGCCAGCAGGTGTGATTTTGCATGTTTTTTATTCAGGGGCCTAGACTGTGGTTTCAACTCCAACGGGGTGTTTTGTCTAACTGTCTGGCCTGTCACGTGTGTTGTCCCACAAACAATTTGTCACAGCACAAGAGTTGCATATTGGGGGACAGAGATCGCTTGTACCATGTGGCAAAATCTGCTACCCTTGTCAATTACTGTCCTCAGTGGCAGGTAATTTCTCAGACAAGATGTCATGAATGCATCAGAATTCTGTGTCTATTGAGTGCTGGGTGATAACCTCTACCCAGCAAAGTCAGCTGGGAAGACACGCCTATTAAAAACCACAGAGTACAAATGGCTGAAGCATTTTCACACAGTAGCAACTTTTAGATGGTTCTTTTTTAGAGAAAACTGTTTGAAAAAGAAAGATTTTACAAGCAGATACAGGTTTTGGCAATAGATAAAACGTGAAAAATATTAAAATTGATAGGTCTTAAAAATGCCTACTTTTGATTCCCCCCCTCCCCCCCCATTAAACATTTGTTCTATCCAGTTGTACTGGTGAACTCTCTTTATAGGAAAGTGCACAATTTAAAAGATAATAAAGCCGGTCAGTTGAACAAAACTTTGCAAAACAATGCAGTGTCAATTAAGCGTGCTCTCCTAAGAAGGATTCAACTCAGTGGGGGGCAGTCGTGCCCAGAGCTTCTCTGTTTTAAAATCATCCTACTGGCATCCTGCTCACTTTTTTTCCCACCAGAGAACAATAATTACAAGCTTTTATAAATGTAAGAGAGAAGCCCAAGGCGGGGAAAAAAATGGCCTGCCAACCTGGAGAAACCGTGGAGGGCAGAGAAGAGACCCGAGGAGACAGGTGAAGGGCCCAGGAAGAGAAGGCTGGAAAGGTGGAGAGGCAAGTTGAGAAATAATCCACAAGAGATTCGGAGAAAGGGAAAGATGGGAGCACATCAGCCTGGACCCCTCTGGGGGCTCTTTTGTCCTGAGTCATAAAACCCTCTGGTCTCCCCTCGTCTGGAATCACTATCCACAAGCACGAGAAACAATGTGTTCTGATTTTCAGTTTTGAAAAGACCAACAACCACACAAAGACAATTTTAGGGTAGTTTTAGTACAGAGGAGAGAAAATTGTCTTTGCACCAAGTTAATTAGGATAGTGGGGGAAATAGACAAATGCTAGGGGGAGGGTGGGGGACCCAGAGGGGTCCCTTGTTCCCAGGGAGCGCCACCCCAGGCCTGGCTGTCAGTCACGGCTGCCCACACAGGAGCTTTCGTCCTCCAGAGGAGCGGGAAGAACGTGCCCGCTTTAGCGTTGACTCCACGGAACAAGTCTGCATTGAATATTTATGACAGCCTTTCTACAGATTCAGGGAACTACGTGGCCTAGGCAGATTTTTCGGAGGCAGCGCCAGCACTTTGATCTTCCGAGGGCTCTGACATTTGTTCTTGTCTGCACATTCGGACGCGCATATCAAAGCTCGAAGCAAGATCACAGAGCAGCAATCTGAGGCCCCCAAACTTGTCCAAAGCTAACAGAGCCGAGATGTACACTTTTGAGATAATAGCCTCTCGCTAAGGCACACCAAGAGGCAATCAGCCCACTTGGGTTATAAAGTAGTCTATGAGCTGTGGAATAAAGAATAAAGTTTTAGGAATAAACCTTAAGTGTCCCAGGCTTGCTGGCCCTTTCGTGTGGTTTTATAGCCCAAGTTATGATGGCTCTTAGCCCCCAGGTGGGATGTTAGCCATCAACTCCTCAAAAGTCCTCCCCATTAACAAAGGAGTGCTCAGCAACAAGGCCCCCTCACTCCCTAGTTCTAGCTTCAAGCAAGGGTGAGGTGCTGGTGGCACCCACAGAGCCGCCCCTACAAGGCCCTGCTGTTCTCTGTGATGGCATCTCTGTGCCCTGGGAATGCCAGAGCTAGTCCATGGATTAGGGACTCTGAGATGACCCACATGTCAAATCTCATAGCCTGGGCCCAGAAGCCATTTGTTCAACTCCAAGCCTCCAAGGTGCTTCACAGACACAACTCCCACTGCTGCTGTCCTGAGCACCTTCATGTGGGGACGTGCTTCCCAGCTTGCCAGCCCACCCAGTTCTCTCTTCCCCATTGGCACCGTGCTCACAGAGGCCTTTTATGTCTGAACCCTTCATTAAGCCAGGGGGTTGGCTGCTGGGGGAACTGTAAGTATCCTAGCAAGTTATGGAGAGGGGGGATGGTTTGCGAGAGGTAGGGAAGCCTACTCCCCTCTCGGATCCCTCTCAGGGAGGAGATGTGTTCTCCATGAAAGCACTCTCCTCCCACATTCTTTTTTTTTTTTTTTAAGATTTTGTTTGTTTTTTTTGACAGAGACAGAGAGATACAAAAAGAGAGAGAGACAGACAGAGAGAAGGGGGAGGGTCCAGAGCAATCTTCATAGTTGTATGTCATCAGTTTTTGACATGGTTTTGGTCCACACAGGTGGGTGGGGGGTCGAGGCTGGAACCAGGCCAGGGACCTCCCACATAGGAAACACTGTGAGCTGGGGGCTGAACCGAGGCCTCCTACATGGGAAGCTTGCCCCAGCAAGAACCAAACTGGGGGCACACCCCAGCTCAGCATATGGGTCTTGATGGGCTGAGGTCAGGATTCAATCCTCGGACCCTGGAGATGCAATGCGAGCGCTTAACCCCCTGAGCCATTCCTGCTTCCCCTCCTCCAAGATTCTTGCAAAACTGATGGCTTGCCCTGGGTAAGACTTGGGGTGGTTAAAGCATTCATGATGTCTCTCTACCAGGAAAGGAGGTATAGGGGTTGGGAGACATGGCTCCGTGTCTGTCACAGTCACCCACCAGCTGGCTGACTTTTAGCGGTCACCTCACCTCTCTAGCTGTTGTCAATAAAATCAGTCCCACCTAGCAGGTATCTTAGGTCCCTTCAAGCTCTAAATGGCCTAAGGATATGATGTGATATGATGTGATATGATGTGATATGATAGAAAACAAAATCAATTTTCTACCTTTTGGTGAGAAAGCCATATACATTTCAAGAAAAAAATTGTAAGTTCCAAAGTCAGGAAAAACTTTACAGCCTTTAAAATAGACACAAGAACTCAAGAGAAATGAAAACAACCCCACAAAATCTTGTACACGAATGCTCACAGCAGCATTCTTCATAAGAGCCAAAAAAGTCGAAACAACCCACATGTCCAACAACTGATGAACAGGTAAACAAAGTGCAGTAAATTCATACAATGGAATATCATTTGGCATTAAAAATAATGAAGTACTGATACATGCTACAACACAGACGAACCTTGGAAAAAATTATGCAAAGTGAAAGAAGCCAGACAGACACACACATACACACACATAAAAACTAGACACAAAAGACTGCATATTATATGATTCCAATTATATGACATGTCTAGAATAAGCAAATCAAAACAGACAGAAAGTAGATTAGTGGTTGCCAAAGACTGCCCAAAAGGGGTCTCTTATGTTTAATTGTCTAATGCAGATATGCCACTTTTGTTTATTCATCATGAGTTGATGGACATTGTGTTGTTTCTACTTTGGGGCTATTATTAATAATGCTGCTATGATCAGTCCTGTACAAGTTTTTGTATGAACATATGTCTTCAATTCTCTCAAGTCTATACCTAGGAGTGGAATTTCTGGGTCATATGGTAACTTTATGTTTAATTTTTTAAGTAACTGCCAAACTGTTTTCCACAGTGACTGCACCATTTTATATTCCCAGCAATACATGAGAATTCCAGTCTCCATGTCCACACTAACATTTATTTTCCATTAAAAAAAAATTTTTATTATAGCATTTAATGGATGTGAGGTGGTATCTCATGTGGTTTGATTTGCATTTCTTTGATAGATAATAATTCTGTGCATCTTATCACGTGCTTATTGGCCATTTGTATATTGGAGAAATGTTTGTTCACATCCTTTGCCCAGTTTTTAAAATTGGATTATTTTTCTCTTTATTATTGAATCATAATAATCCCTTATATATTCTGAATAATAAACCCTTACCTGGTATAGGATTTGCAAATCTTTTTTCTTTTTCTGTAGGATGTCTTTTCACTTTCTTGGTAATATCTTTTGACATACAAATGTTTTAATTTTGATAAAGTCCAATTTATCTTTTTTTCCTCTGGTTATTCGTGCTTTTCATATCATGCCTAAAAAAAACTATTGACAAATACAAGGTCCTAAAGATTTACACCTATATTTTCTTCTCAGGGTTTTATAATTTTAGCTCTCACATTTAGACCTTTGATTCACTTTGATTTAATTTTCATGTATAGTATGAGGTAGGGTTCCAGATTCATTTGTTTGCATATGGAGAAGCAGTTGTCTCAGGACCGTTTGTTGGGAAAACCATTCTTTACCCATTGAATGGTCTTGACACTCTGGTTGAAAATCAATTGACCAAAAAGGTATGAATTTATTTCTGGAGTCTCAATTCCATTCCATTGGCCCATATGCCCATCCTATGCCAGTACCACACTTTCTTGATGTAATTCAAAACTTCTGTAGCAGGTTTTGAAATTGGGGAGTATGAGTCTCCAACATTGTTCTCCTTTTTCAAGAGTGCTTTAGCTATTCTGGGTTAAAAACTTTTAATACACCTCCCATCCATGCTGTGAAACTGGGTTCTCTCTGAGATGCCCCATAAAGAGAAATAAAGAGAGTCAACAATGTCATAATACCTTTGCCTTTTTACTCTCACATCTCTGAGTTGGCTATACTACTTGGTCTTAAAATCCAAAAAGATCTCTCTCTACATTTCACTCCACTATCCCCGTGGACTAGTATAATATTTTCCTATTTGTAAAACCTAGAATCCACGTCCATGTAAACACGGTAGAAGGCATCTGTATTCCCTTTTTGCCCATGTCATGCTTCCTGGGCAAATTCTGTGATGGTTCTAAAAGGCGGGAATTCCTTAGAGTCTTGTATTTCTCATAAAAAACAAGTTTAGGCCTTTGGCCAATTATATCCATTTGGGGTTAACATCTATGAGAAGCTTAACTCTTTCTAGAGAATTAAAACCAATAACACACATCACTACAAAGTGAAAGCAAGAAGGAAATTAAGCACTTTCCCTTTTAAGAGTCAGAGGCAATGTACATTTCCAGAAAAAAATTAGCTATTTCTTTTTTCTGTTGAAGTGAAACAAAAAATACATTTTTTTAAAGATTTATTTTTATTGTTTTTGACAGAGAAAGAGAGAGATACAGAGACAGAGACAGACAGAAGGGGGAGGGCCCAGAGCAGTCTCTATAGTTGCACATCATTGGTTTTCCCACATAGTTTCATTCCACAGGTGGGCGTGGGGCTGCACAGGGCAGGAACTGGGCCGGGGTCTCACCCTGGTGAGAACCAAACTGGGGGCACTCCCCAGTTCAGCATATGGGTCCATAAGGGCCGGGGCTGGGATTGGATCCTCAGTCTCCAGAGCTTCAAAGTGAGCGCCTAACCCACTGAGCCATCCCGGCTTCCCACAAAATAAAATTTTTACACTATCTTGCTTTCATAGATAAAATGTTATATGATCATAGATAGACCCTGGAGACAATTGCATGTTTGACTTAGGTGCTTCACAGAATATGAAAAAACAAAAACAAAAAACAAAAACAGAAATGTGTGTGGTTCTCTGTGAACTGGTCCAATAGTCAATACTCCTGTCCTTTTTGTTTCTGATAAATATAACAAGAATTTTCAAGAATATTACAGAAAAGCATTATAGAGTGATCTACTATAAGGACACAAGAAGTATTGACTGCTCTCTGAAAGTTACACATTTAATAGTTATACTGGGGGCAAGAGAGTTGGTTCTAAGATAAGGGACTTTTCTGCTTTAGTTGCCTTCCTTAGAACATGCTGAAAGGCCCTCAGACAGCAACTACTCAAGAGCAAAGAAAATCCCATGCAAACAAACCTGCTATTCAACTGCTTCCTAGATCTTTCCATCCTTGACTACAGAACTTGTCCATAAAAGGAAAAGTCAAATTCTGGATGCAAGGTCTGTATTTAAAGAGGCACTGCCTTCAGGCAGCTGTAAACCCCTTATCCTTCTTATCCTCCATACCAGAAACAGCTCTTTAAAAATTCTCAGAGATGAAAATAACTTCAGTTGGGGGGACATCAACTGGGAGAGACTGGGCATGTTCAGTATAAGACAGAAAACATTACGAGGGACCATACACCTACAAACCTAGACATACATGGAATAAAACGTAGCTCAACTTTAATTTATAAATATATTCTTCAAATACCAAGCCAAGTGCAAACAGACAGAGAATAATGTGAGATAGGGGCATTTAATATTACCTAATCCTTGAAAGTGAAAAAAAATGGACAACATCGTATAGTTGTGACTTCTGTTGTAAGGTTAGGATTGCTTTAGAGAAAAAAAAAAAAGTGTATTTTTAGATTTTGTTTCATAGCCTATCCAATAATATGGCAAACATTGAGATCAAATTTGATGACAAATAATGCTGGCCATGAGAAGTAGCAGGTGGTATGATGCTAAACATGTTTGGGGTGTGTCTAATTACTAAAATATTCAGGAATAGCCCAGAGAGGTCAATAGAGGTACTGGATATGTCTTGTTTCATAGCAACTGTGTAGATCTTGGGATTGTTGCTCTGTGCCCACTTAAACTTTTTCTGCTTGAATTTTTTTTTTTTTTAAAGATCTTTCTCCCTCCCAGCTTTAACCACAACACAGCACTCCCTTCAAGTGTGGGGGTGGATTTCCCTCAGAGATGCAGCTCTCCCATCCTTCCATCCTCTTTCCTACTCAGTTTATGCCTGACTTCCACCCATGAAATTCTTCCTTGAGAATGTGCCTTTCTTCATCCTTTTGAAAACCACACGTCTAGGGACAAGGTCAAAGAAGCACAACCCCCTGAAAACCAGCCTGCTTGGGAATGAGCTTCAACTATGGTCATTCCCAACTACTACTGGATCCAAAATAGCAGATTCTTCATCTCCATAGGGCAACATCAGCAAATAAACTAACACCACAGGAAGGTTTTAAAATAAACATAAGCCAAGAACATCCTAACAACAACCACAGATTCACTCTAATGTTACACCGAGAAGATTCTAGAACTTATCTCTGAACCACTGTCATGTAGTGATGGGGCTTATGAGGTTTAGATACAGGTGTGTCAAAACACATGGAAGGTCTACAGCTTTACTGTCCAATACAGTGGCCACTCCACATGAGGCTGTTGAACACATGAAATGTGGCCAGTGTGAACAAGGCAGAGTTTTAAGTTTTATTTCATTTCGATTAATTTTAAAATGGAAGCAATGTAAACTATTCTGTTAAACACAAATTTGTTTTGGTAGAACTACACTTGATTTTAATGGCTATATCATGTAAGATAGTCATGTTACAATGCACATATATTATTTCTAGCATTTATTAATAACTTTTAAAATGTTCATACGTTAAAATGATAATATCTTTGATATGCCGGGTTAAACAAAATATATTGTTAAAATTAAATTTTACCCCTTTATTTTTAATGCCTTAATGTAGTTATTAGAAAGTTTCACATCACATATGTGGCTTGCATTATATTTTTATTGGATAGTGCTAGCCTGTAGGACAACTGAAGACCTTTACATGCAGGAACAACAAAGCTGTGGCAGACCCTGACAGGAGAAGAGGTGGAGAGAGGGGTTACAGATGCTGTTATTGCTTTGGTTCTGATCCAAGGGCTTAATTTCTTTCAAACCCTGGGAAATCTAAAAATGTTTAAAGTTTGAGTTTTTCATTGTGTAACAATAATGTTTAAAATGTCCATATATTGCCAACTGGCCTTCTGCCCCTAAAATAAATTCTTAAACTAGAGAATAGGGTGACTTTTCTGTACAATGGTCTAGGGCAGCATTGTCTGACCTGCAGCCCCAGACTCATGGGACAATGTGGAGTTATTGCAAAGGGCCCCCAAATTTATGTGGGCTAAGCACGGTCTATAAGCTAAATAAACAACCTCTGCCTTATACTAGCATTACAATTTTTCAAAGGTGTAGGCGTTGCCATGATTAATAAAAGGGAAGTTCACTTTAACATGTTACTGAGTTCAGAGTAGTAGGGGTCACGATATATTTCCTCAATCAGCCACTTGCATCTGGGTCTGTGGAATGTTGGGTCTTTGCAAGCTCACTGGGGGCCTTTGTGCAAATTAGAGCAAGGCGTGCCAGGGATTGAAGCCCTGACTCATCCCAAGGGCAAGACCTACATCAACAGTCTGCTGCAGTCCTGATATATTTTAATAGTCAAAAGGTTCTGCACACTTGAAAAGGCTTACCTGTACCCAACAATCCAATAAAGAATGGATGGTCTTCCTCCAAGGGTCCCTGGCCTTGCCACTGACAGGGTCAGTGTTCATGCTTCTGACCTGGAGGTTGGTGAGGTATGTTCCTCTGGTCTCGGGCAGGTCCAGGGCTAGCATGAGCCAATCATTGGCACTCACATCGTCTCTCCCATGGGGAACGGAAACAGGAGCTTATGGCTCATTGCCCGGAAGGTTCTGGAAGGAGCAAAGGAAGTTAGAATCAGAATTCTTTGACCTTTAATCTAGGAATTCACAATGGATTTAAAAATGGGCTTTTTTTTTTTCTTTTGAAATGTATGGGAATTTATTTAAATTTAGAACAGGGTTTTTTCAACGGTAGCCCTACTCACATTTTGTTGATTGTTTGTTTTGAGGCTGTCCTGTCCATGTAGGATAGTTAGCAGAATCCCTGGCTTCTATCTAACCCACTAGATACCAGTGGCACTCCCCTACTAGTTGTGACAACCAGAAATGTCTCCAGATATTACCAAATGTCCCCTGGAGGATAAACCTGCCCCAGATGAGAACCACTGACCTAGAATTTCAAAACATAGTTCGTGGCATTAGCTTATTTTTGTAATTTACACATCACAGCTGCACGTACAGAGACTTGTGAACTGTGGCATATCTGAATTCCAATCTGGCCCACACAGTGTGACCTGGGGCAAGTTACTTAACATCTCTACACCTCAATTTCCTCACCCATAAAATGGGCAATATTGTTGTCCTCATAGAGATGCTGAGAAGATTAAGATAAAACTCCCAATAGATGATCAGTCACCAGCAGCCAGTCCACTCACCAGCCCCTTTTTGCACTGGCCTGATACGGGAGTATCTGTGGATTTCCTCTAATGCCAAGGCTCTGGTCTCTGTGTTACTGTGGCAGCTAAGGGCCAGGCCTCTAAAGTCAGAGTTCCAGGGTTCACACTCCGGGTGTGATGTGAAACAAGTTGCTTAACTTCTGAAGACAGTTTTCTCATCTGTTGAGAGAGAGAGAGAAGGAAGAGGGTGGGTAAAGGGGGGAGGAAGGGAGAGAGGAAAAGAAAAAAGAAAGGGATAAAGAAGGAAAGATTCCCTTGTAGAGCTGCATGAAATGAATGATACTTGCAGAGGCTGAGCTCTTAACCATTATAATGCAAATGCTGGAAAATGCAAAGGAAGATGTTTTATAAAATTGCCACAAAATCATAGTCTTTCTCAGCTTTCCTGGCTTATGGCTGCCTAACCCCACCCTCAGATAATTTGCTGGAACCCAAAGCCCTCACACCTCACTTTGTAAACACCTAAAGGATTACATCAGCTCTTCCTGCTTACCTCTTGGGAATCCTCTTCTTTCTGGAAGTTTTCCTCCGTCTCCTTGGGCTGCGCTGTTCTCAGGTCCACTCTGATGACCCACAGTCTTTTCCTGTGTGAAGGAAGGGAGGGAGGGAGGGAGGGAGGGGGGTGGTTCTTTCACATCATAATCATGCCAAAATGGAGGCAGTGCCCACCTCTCTCCAATGTTGCAGTCTGTGATTCCATCACAGATTCTCAGTTGAGCCTCAATTTCCTCACCTGTAAAATGGGGCGGTTCACACCTCCCTTTCTCTAGGAAGCCTCACCTCACTCGGGACTGTAGACATTCCTTATTTGTGCCACAGTCCAATCATTGTGCATCTACCTCACTTTAAAACAAACCTGTTTCTTTTTCTAAACCATGAACTCCCTTAGGTCAAGGACTATCTCATAGTAATATCCCTTAACATAGTTCCTGCCACAAGGCAAATCCTCAACAAACATTTGCTGAGTGACTGAGTGGGGGAGAGTGGGGCCTCTTAACTGCAACAGGGTGGGCTTCTCTTTCCTTTTAACCTCTTCTTGCCTCCACTCCCACCCTCACCCTTTGCTGAGAAACTATTCTTTGTAAGATGAAGCAGAGACTGAAACTCTTGTTAGTATAATAACTCATGGGTACTGTGCAGAAAAATGGTGAACAACTGAAGATTTAATAGTCAAGAAATTTCCAAATTAATAAAAGACATTAAACCACAGATGCAAGAAGTTCAGCAAATCCCAAGCTTTATATGAATACAAAGATCACTTCTAGGCACATCAGAGATAGAAGCAAACCTCGTAAAAGAAGACAGAGGGGAAAAGAGACACTTATATTGGGGGGGAAAGGGAAGAAGAGATACAGATGACAGCTGACTTCTAAACAGAAATAGTAGAGTCTAGAAGATAATTAAATAACATTATTAAAGTGATGAAAGAAACAATAACAAATGTCAACCTAGAATTCTACATCTAGTGAAAATACACTTCACAATGAGGGAGACACAAAGAACATTTTCAAACAAAGTCTGAGAGAATATGTTACCAACAGATCCAAAATACAAGGAATGAGCCATGTTATTTACATCACTCCGATCTCTAGAGGTTTTTGCAAGCTAAAGGGAAGTCATCCCAGATGGAAGACTAAGTCTACAAGAAGGAATAAAAAGCACTGGAAAAAGTAAGTATGTGGGTAAATATAAAAGACTATATTTATTCATTTTTTATTTAAAAAAGATGTTTGAATGTTTAAATAAAAATAATAACAAATGTTGTGGGGCTTATAACATATGTAGAAGTAAAACACATGACAAAATAGCACTAAGGAATGAAGGGGTAAAATAAAATTACAGTATTTTATGGTTATTGCTTTGCCCATGAACTGCTGTAATATTTATTCAATGTAGACAATGATGTATTAAGTTTGCATATTGAAATCACTAGAGCTGCCATTAAAAATAAATAAATAAAACAAAGAGGCATAGCTAAGAATTAACAGAGGAGATCAAAGGAATCTAAAATAATAATCTAAGAGAAGGCAGGACAGAAGAAACCAACAACACCTGGGATAAATATAAAACAAAGCAAGATGATAAATCCAACCTATCAGAAATTATATCAAATATAGAGACTAAACATTTCAATTAAAAAGTAAAGATTTTTAGACAGGCTAAAAAAAGTGACAGTCATCTTTATGCTATTTATAAGACATGCACTTTATTCTGCTCTTTTGGGGAGGAATACTCATAGTTTTGTTCAAGTCTTCCCTATCCTTACTTATCTTCTGTATTCTTACTGATTTCCTTTTTATAGCTGTTTTTATTTGGTCTATTTCAGAGCTCTGTTACTAGGTGCACACACATTAAGAATTGACTTTATTACTATCTAACATGCCTCTTTATCTTCTGGTAATGTTCCTTGTTATGAACTTGACTTTGTCTAATATGGATGTATCGATCCCAGCTTTCTCTTATTTTGATTGGCATATGTGCTATCTTTTATTTTAAGCTATATCTTTATTTAAAGTTGTTTCTTATATACACAGCATATACTGGATCTTGCTTTATCCAATCTCAATAAAGAAAAGATGGCGACATGAGAGGAGAACCCCTATACTTACCAGGGAAGGGACTTATGAACAAAGGGGAATCCACAGGGGAAACCCTAAAAATCTAATCTCACAATATCTAGCTTTTAACTGGAGTATTTAGACCATTTACAATTAACATAATCATCTATATGGTTGGGTATAAATTTATCATGTGCTATTTCTTTATGTGTTCCATTTTTTTCTTTATTTTATTTTTCCTTTTTGCACTTTTGTTGTTGTTGTTGTTGTTATCATTGCTGTTCTACCAGCCTGAGTATTTTATTTAATTAAACTTTCAATTTTGTAATATGTAGTTTTAGATTTCTAGAACAGTTTCAAAACATTACAAGGAGTTCTGGTATACCTGATTCCCAGTAACCTTATAACTAACTTGTTATATTTATATGCTACACTTGTCATTACTAATGAACCAATACTGATACATGATTAATTATGGCTCAAAGCTTATTCAGATTTCTTTAGTTTTTACTTAATATCCCTTTTCTGTTTCAGGACCCAACCCAGGATTATATTTAGTTGTAATGTCTCCCTAGGTCCCTCTTGGCTCTAACAGTGTCTCAGACTTTCCTTATTTTGATAACCTTGACAGTTTTGAGGAGTATTGGTCAAGTATTTCATAAAATGTCCTTTAATTAGGGTTTGTCTGATATTGTTCTCTGATTAGACTAAAGTTATGGGCCTTTGGAGGGAAGACCAGAGAAATAAAGTGCCATTCTCATGCAGCTACCAAGGGTACATGCCATCTCAATGATTTATCACTGTTGATGTTAACTTTGATTACCTGACTGAGGTAATTTTGTCAGGCTTTTACACTGTAAGGTTATTCTCTTCTTCCCACTTTCCATCTTTGGAAAGAAATCCTTATAATTACCCCACACTTAAGGGGCAAGGAGTTATATTCTATCTTCTTGAAAGAGGAGTACCTATGCAAATTATTTAGAATTTTTCTGCAGGAGAGATTTGTCTCTTCATCCCCATTCATTTATTTACCCTATCATTTATTTATATTAGTATGGACTCAGATATTTGTTTATATTTTAGGCCATAATCTAGTACTGTACTGCATTGTTTATTTTATTGCTCAAATTGTTCCAGCTTTGGTCACTGGGAGCCTTTTCATTTTGCTCTTATGTCCCTTTGACATACCTCCCCATCGCTCCTTTTTTTAGCACTTTCTTACTTTCTGGCACTATAGGCTCTTCCTTTATGTTACCTGCCCACCCCTACACCAGCCATTTCTCCAAGGAGCCCTGGTTCCTTTTATTGGAGAAAGGGTTTAGAAACCAAGATCTGGGTGCTGGTTGTGCTTGTTGCAACTGGATGTTGTGCTTCTAGATCCCCTCATCTGACAGAGCAAGTGAATGTATGTGGTATACTAACTGACCTGTGTATCTACACTCAGCTGCAAAATTTCCGTATGCAACCACCTGTGCCTATAGTAAGATAAATGTGAGTTCATACTGACGTCACCAACACTAATCCAGTAGTACATGGTTCATTCTAACCTTCTCCCTTAAGAGCACCTCTTTCAAATTTCCTATCCTCGTCCCATCTCCTTCTTCCCCCTAAACTATCCCACTGAGAAATGTTTCACCTTAGACTTTATAAGACCCCAATTCCTGGGCCAATATTATACATTTGCTCCATACCGTCTCGCTCTAGCCCTAAAATGTCTTTGCTTAAATATTTAAAATGTGGGAAATCTACACAGTAAAGTATCAGACAATTGCTGTGCTGACTTCTGGTTCTACCATTTGCCTATCAAATGAGTCTTAGGAGGCACATTCGATTGCTCAGTACTTCAATGTCTTGACTTATAAAAGGGGCATAATATTTGAACTGTTCTCTCACTAGTCTGTTGTGGGGATGAAATATATATGGGGGAACTATAACTTTATAAAATACAAAGCACTGAGAATTGATTTAGAATTATAGTGACTTTCGGGTGGAGGCTGGGATGACTCAGTGGGTTGAGGGCTCACTTTGCAGCCCCAGGGTCCGAGGATCGAATCCCAGCCCCGGCTTGTGTGGACCCATATGCTGAACTGGGGTGAGCTTCCCATGCGAGAGGCCCCCCAGTTTGGTTCTTGCCCCTCGGTTCGGCCCCTGGCTTGAGGGGGTGTGCTTCCCATGTGGGAGGCCCCCAGCCCAGTTCCTGCCCTGTGTGGCCCCTGCCCACCTGTGTGGAATGAAACCATGTCAAAAACTGATGGCATACACCTATGGAGACAGCTCTGGGCCCTCCCCCTTCTCTCTGACACTCTTTCTCTCTTTCTGTCAAAAACAATAAAATAAATCTTAAAAAAAGGAAATATAGTGACTTTTGACCAAGCTCTTAACACCATATCTGACATTGTGAGGAAGGAATAAACACTGTCTCATTTAATCCTCAAAATGGAATACCTTTTATTATCCCCATTTTACAAATGAGGAAACTAAGAAATTAAGAACTTAGTTGTAGTAGTAATGATAATAAATAGTGCTTCCTGAAGGCTTATATTTGGCTTGGCATTCTTCTAAGCACTTTATAAGTATTCATTGATTTAATCTTCACAACAACCTGAGAAAGAATTCTCTATTATCCCCATTTTACAGAAGAAGAAGCTGAAACACAGAGAGTATTCCACAGCTAGTAAATGAAAGGATTGGCATTCAAATCCAGGCCTCCCTCTCTTTCCTCTGTCCTCTCTCTCCCCTCTCTTCTCTCTCTGTCTCTGTCTCTTAACTAGTAAATTAAACTGCCTCTACCACTAATCACTCTTTTGGCAAGTATTTATTGAAAATTTACTATGTGCTCTTCATTGGTATAGGCACTTCTGGTTCAACAGTGAATAAGAAAAACTCAGGCTCACATGAGGTTCATATTATACAAATATAAGTCAATGTTCTTGTATTAAAGTGATAAACAATGTGTCTCCTACCTAGAGCAGCCTCTTTCATTTAAGGCCACCTTAGAGGAGATATCTTGTCCTCAATGCATTGTGCCAGTAGCTACTCTATGAAACACCGTATTGCTTTCATTTGGTCTTACTTGATTTGCTGGCTGTTTTATCTCAGAAGTCAGAAAACAGTGACTAAAAGTGAATGTGTCCTCCTCAAGAACTGGAGTTGATCTATTCATTATTACACATTCCTTTCTTGCTTTTATAGCACCTCTCAGCCTTCGTAACCTCAGCTGTCTTCAGTGGCTGCTGGTTCCAACAGCTCCTCATTGCAAATAGCCAATTCCTGGGATTCCCTAATGACTTCCCCAGCCAAGGCTGGGGCTCAACAGACCACAAGACACTGTTGTGAATGGATGTGATGCTCAGAGCTGCTGCAGGATGCAGCCAACACAGAGAAGAGGACAAATCCAGAAATCCACAGAGAAGTAGAGGCAGTGCCCTGGTGGGCCTTGGGTGGAGCATGCCTACTTTAGGGCTTGTTATGTGAATCATAAAACCCTTCACAGCTTATGCCTTCCTCAGTCCAGTCTGTGGTTACTTGCAACCACAAGAATCCTCACTAATTCAGCACCCTAATGGCCCTTTTGTTTTTAAGAATACATATGCCTGGGGGGGAAGCCGGGATGGCTCAGTGGGTTGGGCGCTCACTTTGCAGCGCCAGGGACCCAGGATCGAATCCTGGACCCGGCCCGTGCGGACCCATATGCTGAACTAGCAGCTCCCCCAGTTCAGTTCTCTCTCTGTCTCTGTCTCTCTCGCTTTCTCTCTCTCTCTCTGTCAAAAATAAATTAAAAAAAAAAAAATATATATATATAGAATACATATGCCTGGGAATCTTTGCTATAAACCACCCCATTTCCCAGAGGTACTAGCCAAGGAATTTTTCCACGAACCAATGAAATTCTCAGTCTTTGTGGTCAAATGCCCTCTGTCTGACCTCTTCTTCTTCTTACCTTTATCCCCTAAGGCTTAGACAACTACTCAAAGACACTTGGTACGTTGAAATCGCTCTAGCATTACCAAAAGCTATATGAAGACACTTGAAGAGAAATAATGCTTTGAACTAAAGCATGCTTCCTAGTGTTACTGAATAATACAAAAATAGGACTCACTTAGCCCTATACCCCCACTGTGTTATTCATCGCCTGGCTGCTTTCATGAGTGCCAAAGTGTTTTTGGGGAACTCCGGAGCACTTCTTTCCTTTCCATTCCTTTCCTTGATTGCATTCAAAAGGGCTAAAAACAAACAAGGCATCTTAATTACTAAGGGTTATTCATTATTTTGCCCAAAGCCTCAAAGCTCGAAAGAATTAGAACAATTTGTCTTCTGAATTCACTCACTATAGTTTCCCAACCAGCCGGCACAGGACAATCTTTAGTATTTGTTTAAAATGTTCTTTCTCTATAAGCTGTAGTGTCTATCCCTGGAGCAATGTGATGAAGACAGTCCTGTGGGCTGGATGCAACAATTAAGTCTTTCTCCGATGTATAGATAAGACTGCTTGGGAGTTTTGAAGCAACTTTGTTCTAGGAATCCCAGCCAATTCCAAATTAGCATAATGTTGACATTTCTTTTGTCTGCTCCACAACAATGATGGCCCCTGCTCCGTCAATCCTATAAATTATATGTTTTTCATTTTTGTCATCGAAGGTCCAGAAAAGTAGAGAATGACAAAACCGACATCCATTCAGTAGTCATAATGATTTAATATATGCTAACATTTTATCAAATTTCTGTCATGTATCATTATAATAATAGATATTGCCATTTGATTCATGAAATAAATTGTTAAATTAAACCAATAGTCCCATTTCCACTTTTCTCCTTAAGGGGGATTTATAATTAAACCTTTCAGTTCTGAGCTTTCTGCAAACATGACCATAAAACAGAGGAGATGGGTTCAGAAATAGACCATAAATACTCCATACAGTCCTTCAGCAGGCCCTCACTACTAGCTGGCCACAGGCTGTGACTGGTGAAGGAGCCTGCGTGGGACATTAACGTGGGATATTTAGGAGAGAGAAATGTTCTTTGAGCAGCAAAGTGGCTACCTATGAAGATCACATGCTTCAGGGAGACTAAAAGTCTAAAGTTACTCAGGTCTATGTTTTGTTGATTTTCCTTAATGCATACATATTTCAAGATTTCATTTTTACAAGTGTCTTCATTTTAAATAACATCCATACACAATTTGAATTGCAGAGGTTTAGAAACTAAATGCCTATCTGCCCCCTATTTAACTAACACACAGTCACATCTAACCAGTCAGCCTTGAATAACTTTTCCTTTCTTCCATGTATGAACTTTAATAAAGTTCCCCTTAGCTCCCATGCCAGCCATACAGTCCTGTTGAAATTTCTTTTTAGAGTACTTATATACATATTTTTTTCTTTTTTAGCTTTCCTCTGGTTTACAACCATCCTAGAATAAAAGCAGAGTTCAAAATCAGGTTAAAGACAGATATAGATGTAGTTAACAACAACTGTCTCAGTAATAGTCTTCAATCCCAGGCAATAACAAAGCAAATAAACAATTGCTTACTGAGCTCCTTTAAAGCAAAATCACATATTTCCCCATCTTTCTACTTAAGTATTTTATCTTGGAGAAGCTTAGAAAGTTAGAAATCAAGTTCTAGAAATAGACAGTGGTGATGGTTACACAGTGTTGTGAATGCGCTTAATGCCACTGCACTGTACATTTGAAAATGATTAATGTGGTAAATTTTATGTTTGTATGTTTTACTACAAGTTTTTAAGGTAGATTTCATAAAATATTTAAAGAATCGTTGAACAATAGGCCAAATTAAATAGTAAAAAACTAACCTTTTATGCTGCCTTTTGGCCAAACAGCATTTCCAGAGTTAACAAGATACATGCTGACGTAGTGTTTACAGGGTCCACGTGTAGTTCTATTTCTCAAACACTCTGTAGGTTGAGGTCCTAAATCAGGAAAAGAGCAGGATGTCCGATGGTTAAAACTAAAAGAGATTCCAAATTTAAAATGTGGTTTTACTCTACTTCTGGACAAGACCCTCTCTATTGTTTTTTCCTATCTGAACATCTCCCATCACAGTCATCTGATCACCCAAGTCCACATGGCATTGTTTGATATGAAAACAATCCAATTTTAATCTGTGTTAGGTCATACTTGTTTACTTTGATACGCTTTTTCTACAGGCACATTGTGTAGATCAGGTTACTATGGAAAAGCCCTAACAATGCTGTATATGGGTTTTGTTCAACGTTTAGCATCTGTTTCCAAAAATCCACTAGGAAGGGACTCAAGATAGGTAATAAGGTGATCCAGCTCATTTGATTACCGTATAATGACCTGTTGCCTGGCAAATGTGTGCCTTAAGTGGCCCGGAACTATCTGACCACGATCAAACAGAAAAACAAGCCATTAGAATTGCTCCCTGGCATGGCCTTAGTTTACAGCCAGTCAGTATAGGATGACAGTTTAGGCTCCTTTTCTACATAAGTTATTTTTCCAATTGAACATTACCCCCAGCTGTCCTGACCCAGATGTGTTGGCAGCCCAAGGTGTGAGGGCCATTTTACAGGTGATGAAGCCCGCAGATAATAAAGTTTTCACAACTTGTATACAGCTGGTCTCTAATACACATGGGGACTTCTAACACTGCCCTCCAAAAATGAAAGCGGCGGTGTCCTGACACTGCACTTGGGGTGCAGTTGAAAGCGGTGTTTCAGTGCTGTAGGCTCACATTTACACAGGACTTGGACTTATGAAGCCAGAGTAAGATAAACTCCCCAGTGCGTCCCTCCCCCATGAGAGTTCAGCCTGGCTCAGTGGAAAAGAGCTCTGGGATGGTAAGAGAATGACCATTGTCCCCGGGATCTGGCTTCCAAGAGAGGGAAGTTGTGATACGCCACTGAGCACCCTGAGTGGACATTCCTCCTTTCTCGTCACATCGTCTCATGCTAGACTGTGCCAATTTTACTCTTTCCTTCATGTTTAAAGAAAGGTGATCTTTTACTATGTCGAAGTTGTCCCATAATTAGTGCAATCGTAGATTGCATCGGGAAGTCAGAGGATAACCAAAGCAATGGGTAAAAAATCAGGGTGACTATACACCCAGGTTTTTCCAGGACAGTTTTAGGCAGTTTAACATATCAGATGCTACATTTTAAGATTTATTTTTTATTGTTTTTTGATAGAGAGAGAGGCAGACAGAGAGAGACAGAGAGAAGCGGGAGGGCCCAGAGCAGTCTCCATAATTGACATTAGTTTTCCGTATAGTTTCACTCCACAGGTGGGCACAGGGCTGCGCAGGGCAGGAACTGGGCCGGGAACCTCCCACATAGGTCCTGGCAAGAACTGAACTGGGGGCACACCACAGCTCAGCATATGGGTCCGCATGGGCCGGGGCCGGGATTCGATCCTTGGTCCCTGGGGCTGCAAAGCAGGCGCTTAACCCACTGATCCATCCCAGCTTCCCCCAGATGCTACATTTAAAAAAAGTCTATTAATATAATAGTAGAATTAAACACACTGCGATGGGGTCATGTCCACATGACATTCCCAGCCTCCCCCAGCCTTGAACAATAGGGATGGTCAGACACATGTGCAATACATGGAGTTCTCACCTTTCTTCCTGGTAAAATCTGAAGGATGACCAACAATACCTTTCTTCTCCCAGCTGCTCCCTGATAAGGTGCAACTCACACCACCTATGCAGGACAGCACAATAAAATATAGTGTGCTCTACCACCAGTGCCTAGGGACTCAGTAGTGGTGAGAGATACGGCTGCCTGCAGCCTCTCACTAGTCCCTCCTGTGGCCTGGGAGGTCATGATGACCACACCTCAGGAGGGGAGGGGGAGGTGAAATACTATGCAGGAAATTAGCCTGAGCAGCTCTGTCACAGAGTGTACAGGCTGCAGTCTGAATAATCGTCTCACAGTAGTTTTGTCATTTTCTACGACTATTACTTATTGGCTTGTTGGGTAACACAGTTTTCTTTTGCAATAAACCCTTTTGGCAGCAATCATCTTGAAAAGCTCAAAATACATTTTTAGGAAAAAATTAAAATATTGTTGTAGATGAACATATAACCTGCATAAAATATCTGCTGACACCTAGCATCCATTGTGGGGATGGCATAATGATATCACCAGCCACATGAAAACCAGAAAAGCACAAATCTGCTGAAGAAGCATCAACATTTTCTTCAAAAATTAGTTGTTACTTTAAGTGGACCATGCTCAAAGGTGAAGGTTTAACACAAGCAGCTACAAGAAGTGTGTTTTCATATCACTCTGTGAGGCTTAATTTTTCATTTAGATGCAACGACCATCCTTCTAAACTAATTTTACATATTTTCGATACCACATTTTCTTGTGCATGCCTGACAAATGAAGAGTTGGCTGCTAATGAATCTCCTTTGGCAAAAGTAAAACTATGGAAACAGTGATATGACATCAGTTTTATATTAGAGTCATCAGATGTTTCAAATGAGAAATCCATTAATTCTAATGGCTGATTAAAAAAATTCATGGGAGGAAACCGGGATGGCTCAAGGGGTTAAGTGCTCACTTTGCAGCCCCGGGGACTGAGGATCGAATCCCGGCCCCAGCCTGTGTGGACCCATATGCTGAACTGGGGAGTGCTCCCAGTTCAGTTCCTGCTGGGTTAAGACCATGGCCCAGTTCCTGCCCTGTGCAGCCCCACTCCCACCTGTGGAATGAAACTATGTGGAAAAGTCAATGATGTGCAACTATGGAGACTGTTCTGGGCCCTCCCCCTTCTCTCTGTCTCTATCTCTATATCTCTCTCTCTGTCAAAAACAATCAAAATAAATCTTTAAAAAAAAAAAAGAAATTCATGGGGGAAGCCCGGATGGCTCAGCGGGTTGAGCACTCACTTTGTAGCCCTGGGGACCGAGGATCAAATACCAGCCCAGCCTGTGTGAAACCATATGCTGAACTGGGCATGGGAGGCCCAGCCCAGTTCAGTTCTTGCTCCCCCCCCCCCATTCGGTGGCCCCTGGCTCGAGGAGGTGTGCCTCCCATGCAGGAGGTCTTCAACCCAGTTCCCACCCTGTGCAGCCTCTGCCCACCTGTGTAGAATGAAACCATGTTGAAAACTGATTACATACAACTGTGGAGACTGCTCTGGGTCCTCCCCCTTCTCTCTGTCTCTCTCTGTCTGCCTCTGTCAAAAACAATAAAATAAATCTTAAAAAAAAAAAAAATTCATGGAATAAAATTAAATCTTTGGAAAGTTCATTCTGTCAAAGGTGAAAAATCTGACATTATTTTGTTTGCTAATATAAATGCAGTTTAAAACTTTATCATTGAAAAAGAACTTTGTTATTGAGGTAATAAATTTGGGTGACCAGAATCACGGTAGAAACAATATTCTTACTAAATTAAAAACCTGTGGAGCAAAAATGGACTTAGACTGAGGAGTGAAACAAATATAATTATTATTTTTGTCCAAACACTTTTAGTCTACCAATGGAAATGGAAGCTGGGTTTACACATACACACACACACACACACACACACACACGCAATAATGGATCACAAAATTCTCCTTCCTATGTACCAACTGACTTGGAATTTCTGAGTTGTTATGATAAACAACTTTGTTAAAATTAACCTGAGTATCCTACAATGCTCTGAATTTTAGCTGCATTTTGTTCAAAATCATTTGGAAGTCTTCAAAGGACGCAGTGAATAAAATTTTCAAAATTTCAGCTTTTGAAGGTGAAGCTTTTGGGAAATTGCAATTATTGAAAAGCCAGCTGACCAACAGGCAGGACCAACTACAGAATTTGTGGGGCCCAGTGAAAAAAAACGAAAATGCAGAATCCCTTGTTTAAAAATTAAGAATTTAGCAGGGCAATAAACCAAGTGTGGAGCTCTTGTACACACTGGGTTTTATGCTATACCACAAGTCACAGGCCCAGGAAGCCAGCTCAATAAACAAAAACACGTTGCAACGTATCTTGCAGAAGTGGGGTGGAGTCGGGGTGGGGGGTTTACAGTGAGTGCTCTAATGAAATATAAGACTCATTTTGAAATTCTATATTTGGGCCATGAATGATCTCAACCTGTGAGAAGAATATTTTGATGGAGCTCCTATTTTTATTTAGATAAATTTAGATTCTACCCCATAATAGAATGTAATTGAGAAGTCCTACAATTTTGAATCATCTAAACTTGGGGAACTATTCAAAAGAATTATAAATAAAGGCAACTTATTTAACAAGTTATCATAAAAATATTTGTCAAGGAAAGGTAGTCTGAATGGAAACCAAAATTACCCGTGAAAATATTTGGACTTCTGTACCTTTCAACATTTTTAAAAATTAGAATTGAGATTAGCCTTTATTTAACAGAATTGCCCTCATCTTACCATGTACTTCAAACACCTATAGAGAGAGCATTTTCTTAATTAAATATATTATAGTCTATAATGAAGTCAATGGAAATATCAGCAATTTCAAATTTATTAAGCCTAAAGCACAAACAGTTTTGTGGGAAAAAAATTTTTTTTAATAATAAAACTATTGAAAAATATATTCTGCAGAAAAAATACCATAACAAATAGGCTAAGAAACTGATTAAAGTACATAAACATGTATCAAGAATAATTGTTCTATTTAAATTTTTTAACATACAAATTATCAGCATAAAGAAAAATTTCAAATTTGCTTTAAGGTAGTAGATTATGTGTTCTATTTCTTCAAAATAATTTTATATAGACTATAAAAGCATTTTATAGTCTACCAATCTAAGAACCCAATTTGTTGGGCAATAAGTAAATCCTTCAGAAAAGTTATCATTCTAATTGTCTTTATGGCCCCCTTCATTGTCAAAGTATCTTGATGAGGATGACATACGTGTATTACATGGTTACCCTGGTAATGATCATACAATCACCATTTATTAAGCACCTGGGGTGAGCGCAGCACTTTTCAGGCATTAGCTCATTGGACCCATAAAGCAAGCCTGTGAGAGGAGGTAGTGTTGGATCAACCAACTGAACTGCTGTGGAAACGGTGCCATCAGGTGATTTGGCCCCTTCTCCAAGGTCAGATAGCTGGGAAGTATCTGAGCCCAGGCCTCCTGATCCCCAGATCACTGCACTTGCACCCAGCCATCCGGTGAGTTCACAGACTCTGATTTAGAAAAGACAAGCATCCAGTGAAGTTTCCAGGAATGAACCCAGATCTCTAATGTACCTGTCAAAAATCCTCCTGCCTCTAAGGTGACTAATTTGTGGTGCTCATCACCGCTGATCAGCTCCTATCTTCACTTTCTGGCACTGTTAATAAAGGGTAACAGAAAAGTCCACGCAGTCGCCAACATTTGTTAATCACTACTATATCTGTGCAAGGCCTTCTGGGGACACAAAGGGAAATTAGATCTGGCTGCTGTCCCCCAGACCTTCCCCTTGAGTGAGGAGGCCAGGGGTCATATATATCATTGAAGTCTCTTGGGGAACTTGGATAACTGGCCAAAGAAATTTGCTCCAAAGAAACTTAACAAATCAGGAAAACTTACCGGTATTTCAATTGCTCGTCCCAAAGCTCATGCACCGAACAGATGTGCTTTACCTTACCATAGGCAATCTTTCTCTTACAAAAGAAGACATGATATGATGATGTTTCTAGACTAAACTATACTAATCAAGCTTAGATACTAACCATCAGGATGTTAATCTATATCCACTGAGTACTCAGAACCACACTGTGTTGTGTAGGTGGGTGCTTTCAAAATTCCATTGTGCATTCTACGTTGAAGTGGGTGTGAATATAGCGAAAAGGCAGAAAAATGGAATCTTCCTGCTGGAGACTCAATGTCTCTTCTTTGCAATCCCCCATGAGACTCAGCTCAACATCAGACCTCCACTAGGCTTCCAGCAATGACAATTACTTCTTAATATCACTGATACCAACTTGTCCTTGGTGAGTGTGAAGAGATTTCTTGAAAAGTCAGCCTCCAAAACTCACTTCCAGGCAATCCGGGGGCAAGATCACACATGATATGGTGCTTTTTCATAGAGCTGGCAAGGAAAATTTTAGGAAATTCCCCTCAGCATTTACAAGGAAAAACAGGGTCCATTGCTTTCTTCGGTCTCCCAAATTAGCTCTTTCAAAAGATGTAAACAGAAAAGAAAACAGCTTTTTCAGGAGTTACCAAGCCATTCACATATGCCTGGGTTTAATGTGGGGAGAATGGAAAACCTGGGATTGTCTCACCTTTTGATGTCCCCCTTCCTCAGAGCCATAGTAATTATAGTGACGAGAGTAGATGCTGTGACACGTCACCCACATTCCGCTGTTGTAGAGGCACCGGCCTCCCAGCCTCTGGGAGGGTTAGCTGCTGACAGCTCCCAGCTGAATCCGTACTCAGGCCCTGCTCTAGGCTGAAAAGATCTGCCCTGCTTAAGGTTACAACTGTCCGCTCCTCAGAGAGCAGTGGACACACAGTGACTGGTGCAGGAAGAGACACAAAGGCCAGCACAACTCTAAAGGGCCCTGTAGAATCAGCTATGACCTAGTATCGCAACTGCGCTGTATTTCAACTTCACTCTCTATCCAATTTTGAGTCCCTTTTAATTCACAAGTGTTGATCTTGTGAGCATGCCCTCTCCCAGAGTCTGCTTCTGGGGTGAGCATGGTAAGACACTGGCTAAGGACAGAGCACCTGTGACAGGTCATGTACTTCACATGCTTTGTGTCTAACCCATGCAACATCACTACCAAGAGGGCATTTTTAATTTCATTTTGCGGGCATGCTGGGATAGCTCAACAAGTTGAGTGCTTTTCTTGCAACCTTGAGGTTTGGGGATTGGATCCTAACCCCGGCCTGTGCAAACCCATATGCTGAACTGTGGTGGTGATGGTTCTTACCTCTCATGAGGGAGGCCCCCAGTTCAGTTCCCATCCCTGGTGGCCCTACATCAACCTGTGTGGAATGAAACTATGTCACAATTAATAATGTAAACTATGGAGACTGCTCTGGGCCCTACCCCCTTCTTTCTCTCTCTCTCTCTCTCTCTCTCTCATTCTCTCGCTCTCTCTTTTCTCCCAAAAACAATAAAATTAATCTTAAAAAAAGAAAACTAAAATTAATTTCATTTTGCTGGTGATTAAACTGAGGCTCAGAAGTGTTTCTTGCCTAAAATCACACAGCAAGTGATCCACAAGTCAACATTTGTAGCCAGGCCTTAAATCCCACATAATTTGCTACATGCATGGCATTGCGAGGTTCCAGTGATTCTAATTAGAGATATTTTTATAAAGTGTAACTTTCATTAAAATAAAAAATACATATTTTAAAGATGAATGTAGTATGACTGTAAAGGGATAAAATAAAGGAGTTTCTTTGTGGTAAGACTGAATAAGGTCTGTAGTCAGCTTCCTGGTTTTGATTCTGTATGATGGTTATGTAAGATGTTATCACTGGGGAAGCTGGGTGACGAGGATAGAGGAACTTACTCATTGTACTATTTCTGTGCCTTCTTTTGAGTCTAAGATTATTTCAAAATAATACAGATACAAATTTCTAAAACCAAGAAAGAATGAGACAGAAGAGTTTCTGATGTCTTAAGAAAAATATTCCTCAAAAGGGAATTTAAAAGGTATTTCACAATAATTACCAAAGAGTACTACTGACCAGCTATCAATAGGAACTTAATATAAATACTTTGGGAAGCCGGGATGGCTCAGTGGGTTAAGCACTCACTTTGCAGACCTGGGGACTGAGGATCGAATCCCGGCCCTGGACCCATATGCTTAACTGGGGAGTGCCCCCAGTTCGGTTCTCACCGGGGTGACACCCCAGCCCAGTTCCTGCCCTGTGCAGCCCCGCCCACCTGTGGAATGAAACTATGTGGAAAAACCAATTACATGCAACTATGGAGACTGCTCTGGGCCCTCCCCCTTCTTTCTGTCTCTGTCTCTGTCTCTGTCTCTCTCTCTGTCTCTGTCTCTCTCTCTCTCTGTAAAAAACAGTAAAAATAAATATTTAATATAAATACTTTTCTATAATTCACTGAGGGCTGAGAGAGACTTTTTCCTCTTGAAACTACAAACATAAGTGTATTATGGAACCAAAGTTCCCTTCCTAACTGTTGTGGCTTCAAATAAAACAACACCTGAGAACGTAGACCCTCTCCCCAAAGGAAGTGGATGAGAATGTACATACTATACCTTCTCTTTTCACAATGGCTTCTCAATGGGGACTTCTGGGCAGAAACAAGGATGTGATCACAGGGGTCCTGTAAAGTGGATGTTTTCTCCCATCAGCCCTCCAGGGCTCTGGACCCCTAAATGAAGAGATCGCCCATCCAGCCGGGCTTGTCTCCCCAAGGCTGTGGTCCACAGACAGCTGTCCTGGAAGTTAGCTCACCTCCTCCCCAGGTACACAATCTGTAGCAGAACTTACATACGAGGGACGCAGTACAGGGTGGTCACTGGAGTGGGGGAAGGTGATGGGTGGGATGGAGCAGGTATTGGAGAAGATTCTGGCTCCATGCCATTTGCTAATACCTGCTCTGATCTCACCAGAAAAGTCTTTCAGTAGCGGGGGAACTGTGCCGCTCATGATGGCATGTACCTGTTTTCTAAAATGCCTTTTTTTTACTTGAAAGTTCAAATTTTATCTTTGGCAACAAGTACTGACAGTTATTTCCCTTCATACGACAGGCTCTTTTTATTCCTCCTTAAGAACATGTCTGCCTGATACCCAAGTCTGAGTAATCACCGTCTGTCTGGCACTTACCCGCTCAAGGAAAATCAGTGTGCCCGTTCAGCCTGTAGCTCTTTGCACACTGGTTTTCCTTGAGACAACCATCCCGCTTCAGTGCAGCTCAGAAGTGCTTTATGCACATTGCCCATTTGGTCACATAGATATTTAAAAATGCATGCATTCAAGGGTTAAAAGGAATAATTTTTACTGTCGAATCAAAGGCTTTCTTAAGTGAAACTGGTTGTTCTTTGTTTTCTAATGAGTATTTGATGATGAAGAACCCAATGTTCAGTGGTATAGTTTGGTGTCTCTGCCTCAATTCATGCAAAAGCAGCTACAGTTTCACTCACCCAGGCTTTGTAAATCAGAGCAAATATCAGCACAATGGAAAAGGACCATAATGGCATAGGAGGACCACTCCCCCGCCCCACAGGTTTGCAGACCACACTTTGAGACCTGCTGTGGCACCATGATGGAGGCAGAGAGGATGATGGCGTTTTATAAGAAGAAAATAAGTACACTGGTTCTATGGGGCTGAAACATGAAAGAGAGACGAAAGGTTGGATGGGAAGACAAGGAAGGTGATAGGTAGCTAGGTAGAAGAAACAGCATGTGCAAAGCCTCAGAGGCATGATTGACATGATACAAGCAGAGAACTTCCGGTAACTCGTTGTTTGTACTGCAGACAAATGAGCGGCCACCACAGCCCTTACACTTTTGCAGTTATAATTCAAGAATAAAAGTCCACCAGTTAGCATTTAATAGGTGCCTGGCACAGATCTAAGAACTTATTTAATCTTTGAAACAACTCTATGAGATCAAAACTATTATTATGATCTCCTTTTGCAGAGGAGGAAACTGAAGTGGGAAATGAAGAGGTTAAATAATTCAGATCAGATCCCACAGCTAGTAAGTGACACAGCCAGGACTGAGCACAGATGTCCTGACTCAAGAGTCTTCCATGATAGACAGCTTCTTTTGAGGACGAGAGATACTGTCTGCTTCCAACTTGGGACATCCTAATTGGCTGACCTAGGTCACATGCCTATCCCTGGGGCCAATCCTGTCAGGGGATACATGTCTACTCCACTGGGGATGCCTCCAATCACAAAGGACCACACAATGGGTACTGTACACATACAGCAATGAGAATGGATGGTCTACAACTAGGTTCAATAACATGAATGCTGAGTCTTCCTACATAATGTTGAACAAAATTAGACCCCAAAGAGCACATCCTGTGTAATTCCATTTGTATAAGGTTCATAAAGAAGCAAAATAATCCTGTGCTGTTATAAGCCAGGATTGTGCTCTCCCTCTGGGGTGTCTGGTGACTAGCAAGGGTGTGTGCATGTGGGGCTGGGGGGGAGGTGGTGGGTGGTAACATTTTATATATTTCTTGATTGATCAGATTCAGTTTGTAACAATTCATTAAACCATGTACTTGTGCACGTTTATGCAAGTATATATTTTTTATTAACCTTCAAAATTTTAAGTCCTCAATGTAAATAAAATTAAAACTGAGGCAAAAAGATCCACGAAGGAGTTTTATTTAGCCAGAGTGGCAAATGGGCTTCCCAGAATGAACAAAAGATGTGCTGGCCATGCTAGACTACAGAGAAAACCCAAGGATGAAGGGGCATTGTGTTTCAGTGACTAAGGAACATGTGTTCAAGCTTCACTCATTAGCATTATAAAGCAAAAGGGAGGGTCCAGGACACAGAAGCACCCTGTGCACGTGCCAGCATTCCCAGCTAAGTCACCTGGCCGGGCTGCAGGGGCCCACGGCCCACCGCCACCTTGGAAATGGGTGGACACTCGGCAGAAGGCGCAGAACGCCATGTCCCCCCGTATTGTATCTGGAACATTCCTGTCAGCTGTGCTGCATTTTATAGGTTATAGATGGTTTCTCAACCTTTTAACCCCCTGCCTCCTTCTTTAATAGATGTAACTATCTCACACTTTCTTTAATGTTATTTGAAATTTCAAAATTAATTGAATATTATGACAAGAAGCAAAGCAAAGCCACAGGACAAAGCGCTGCTTTGTTTCCCGCTGCCTGTGCAGCCTCCATGAAGCCCGGAGTGCGAGCCTCGCCCTCCGCTCCCCTCCCCTCTCCTCCCCTCTCCCCCTGGGAAGCCTCGGTGTGTAAATTACAAGCCTTTTCATTTCCTCCAAGGTTTTTGATGAGAGAGCTGGGGATGCAGCCACCAGGTGGACGCCATGCCTGGCATTTACGAGCTGGTGGTCTGGCTTCCCAGAGGGATGAGGGACGCAGAAGCAGATGGACCTGTTTCGTTTCTAATAAAATGCACAACTCCTTACTTATTAAATCAGCATAATTTAATGGTAATAACTCACAGTTATTGGGTGCCTCCCCCGTGCCACACACAGTGTGAAGTGCTCTCCAGCATTCTGTCTCTTCACCCCTGGAGAAGAGAAGGATCATCATTTCTGCGTTACAGTTGAGGAAACCTAGGCACAGAGTGATCTGTGACTTTCCCAAGGTCAGACAATGGGGAAGAATGGAATTTGGAATGCCGTTCCCAGTTGGTCTGGCCCCAGTGTGCACAGGCCACCAGCAGGCCACGAACCCTCTGACAGAACAGCCATTGTTAGACTAACTGATAATTGGGTGGGCCCAACTCCTGATCAATCGGTGAACATGACACCAAGGAACCCCCCAACCCGAAGGAACTCACTCTGAGAGAGGGGGATACCAGACTGTCTGGGGATCAACTATGACGGGGACCCATGTGCTGGGGCCTCTGAGCAGCGCGCTGGCCTCGGAAATTAACCACCTACATGAATGAGGACCCAATGGCTCTAGCAGTGTCGGGGCCAGGCCTGGAGGGGTAACAATCTACTGTCCCTTTCCCCGCCACTCTGAGAAGCTGCCACCATCCCACAGTGCCTCACAGCCACACCACCCAAGGCCATGGGCGTGAGCAAAACCCCCACGCAACAGCTAGGCTGACCCTGCAGGTGCAGAAAACCTGGATGACACTTTCACCAGACAACACTGGGCACGAGCTGTGTACAGGGACCCCACAGCCCACTGTCCACACCAGTGTCCAGTCCTCTGCGGGCTCACTGGGACCAGCTAGATCTCTGACTTACCGAGGTAAGGCTAGGAGGCTGTCCCAGGAGAGGAAAGAAGCTTACACTAAAATGTCCCACATGGGTTCAGAATCCTATCCATTTGATTAGTAAGAGAAAGCGGACTTTCTGTCCTATTTTTAGGTTCTCTAAATTACAGGTTCTCTCCCCATAAACGAAGGCAACAAGGGGCAACATGGGATGAGTGGGAGCCTCCTCAGCGTCATGAGGAGCAGCTCCAAAGACAGGGAGGAGCCGCCTGGGCCCACCCCGAGCTGTTGCTGCTTAGCTGCTGCCATTTTGGTCACTGACCCACGACCACACCTCCTGGCGGTTAACCCAAGACTGCAAGCTGACTGCAGAACACTGAGCATCGAGGACCTGCCACCTCTGGATCTTTTCTTCCTTGACTTCTACTCCTTTAGACCCCAAACACAGAAGGGAGGCTTCTAGAACAAGAGAGGGGTCCGCTTCCTGAACTTAGGGCAGCCATGTGGATTGTCTGGAAGGGTCACTCACAGCCAAGTAGATTCTCTTTTCTGACATCCAGACAGCCTGGTTACATACCCCTCTGGGAAGAGGGCCTCCGTTTGCGTGGGTCAAGCTAGAACCCCAAAACCAAACCCAATGTAACCATGCACCAGAGTCATTCTAGCTCCTTACGACACAAAGAGTGGTCCCTGGATCACAGCAGGGGCCTCATCTGCAAACTTGCTAGAAATGCAGAACCTTGGGCCCTGCCAGGCCGACATATACAGAATCCATGTTGTGACAAGATCCCAAGTGCTTTGTGTGCACATTAAAATTTGAGAAGTGTTGCTCTAACTTACCCAGAGTCCTTCTTTCCTGGCCAGAGTATTTTGTCAGAGTGACCCCACACACACTGTCAGGTGCCCGATCCCTGCCCCACATGGCAACAGGTTTCCACGGACAATCCACCACCGCACAGGGACCTGCTTCCTGCGCACCGTGGGTGGTGCCGCCTGCTTTCCAAGTTCCCTGCATTCCTCTTGTTTGTCCCGCACCTTCCCTGCCCACCCCCGTTATACTCGTCACGCCATCTGACCCCTTCTGATCATGGCCCCACCGGAATAGTCAAATCCACCCCACCCTCAGTGCCTGGACATCACATGATGTCCCCCGCGTCTGAGATTTCTGGGTTGATTTGTCATTCCCACTTCAACGCTCTGTGCTTCCTTTCCTCCCCCACTCTGAACTCCAGTCCCCTGCTCCGGAGATTGGAGCTCCCACATTTCCACTGCCTTCCGCACCCTACACCACCCCGCTGTGCTTCCAAAGCTTCGGTGTCCTTCAACACTGCAGGATGGTCACACAAAGCTCACGCATCCTCTGAGGGCCTTTCCAACTCAGCACAAGCTGCTCTGAACTGCCCAGTCAGCGTTTTCTTCCTCCCTTGTCACACTGTCCCTTTCCACCTTCTCCTGGAGTTGTTGGTATACGTGCCTCCCGTCCCCGGCTACATGTGAACCCATTTAAAGCAGGAATCACGCCTTAGGCATGTTTGCTCCTAACAAAAAGGTTACCACACAGCCGAGGTGATCAGATAGTCAACATGGAACACACAATTCAGCCCCCTTTCCCCCCTCATTTGTATATTTATAAGAACCTCAAGTATTATGACCGTACTTAATATATATTAATAAATTGCCTTTGTGGAAAATACTACAAGTTTTTTGAATGAGGTTATCATGGAAAATCTAGACCACCTGATCCCTGAATAGACATTCAATAAGCAGTTGTTGAATCATGTGTGAACGAGAACAAACTATTTTTCCTCAGTGGAGTGATGTGTTAATCCCTCGGTTTCCACTCTGTATAAGCTAAACATTGAACCTGGAGACGAGACAGGCGCGTGTATAAGACTGATCACCTGATGAAAGCGGGAATTAAGAAGAGAAGTTTCTACCCAAGGAGACCCCATGGCGCTCCTGTGAGGCAGTGAGCCTGGTCCCCCGCGTGGCTGACGGAATCCTTTTGTGGCTGTGTGTCACACACATTCCCATCCTACCTCAGAAGTGAACGTGCCAACTGAGGCGCCTTTTCCCAGACCCACGAAAGCGCTGCCAACCTGGAAACTGCCGCCCACAATTTACAGGCGCCAGGACGCGTTCCTACAGATGAAGGAGGCACACCTACTGGATTCAGCTGTGAGAAGTGCAGGGTGGTGAAAATGTGAGAAAAAATGACTTTATCTTTTTTTTTTTTTAAGGAGATTCTTAAGATGCATATTTCTCTTTTCAAATGATGTTCTACAGCTTTAGTCTCCTCTTAGCAGCAAATCTCCTGGGAAGAGCCAAGAAACAAATCCCCCTTGATATTTTGTCATTGGAAATTCAGCGAGAAAAAAAACCTCAAGCAGTCTTAGTGTTTGGTCACTGAATAGACTCTGGTTTTGATTATAAACACCAGCGGTTTCAAAGATCTGTTTCTAGATGCCAAATGTATCCAGAGCTGGGGCCGGGGGCCCTGGAAGAGGTTGTATGAAGAAGCACGGTGAGTGGACGGTGGTGCACATCCTACCTGAAACCAGCTACTAGCAGATAAGGGTCTGGTTAATTAGTGAGAAATCATTTCCATTAAAACCTTAATGAAATCCAAATCAGCTAAATTAACAGCCAGAGGAACAGCCACAACTAAATTACATTGCACTGCTTCCAATTAAGTTGGAAACCTTGGGTGTGGTAACCAGCAACATTACAAATTAGGAATCTTTGCCAAAAATGAACTTCAACGTTTCTCAGACCATCAACAACCTTTGCTAATAGTATTAATTGACTGAATGGGTGCAAAAAAATGGAATTAAGCAAGCCACTTAAACGCATTAATTTATTCATTTAAATATTTCATACCAAAGGCTGAGCCAGGTATAGGTAAGACTTGAAATACAGGGATCAGATGGGAAATCACCATATAAAAAGAAAGCAATGTCTCTTGTTTAGTTTCCCTTGCCAACACACTTAAGGAATCATTGGTTGTCTAAAATCAAAGAGAAAAACTATCCAACTGGCCAATCACATTGAACTCCTTGGCTCCTCTGCCATTGTTGGTAGCTTTGGGTCACTGAGGTCAAACAACTATGATGTCAATATTTATAAAGCACTTTCCAAAGACTCTTGCGTGCTCCAATCTCTAGGAGGAGCATGATCTTTAGGGAAAAGGATAAAAATCTCTCTCCTGCAGTATAACAAGTGTAGCTTGAGTGTCCATTAGGAGGCTGTCAACAGCCCACACTGCAGAACTAATTTGTGAGTTTCGGGTCTCTGGGAAGGCTCTAATGCCCCCATACCCATTCTCTTCCTGCTGGTATGTGTCCAAAATTGTGCTATTATAGCCTCATGGCTTTGAACTGAGGTTACTATTAAAAATCACCATGAGGGGAAGCCGGATGGCCCAGTGGGTTAGGCGCTCGCTTTGCAGCCCCGGGGACTGAGGATCAAATCCCGGCCCCGGCCCATGCAGACCCACATGCTGAACTGGGGAGTGCTCCCAAGTCAGTTCTCACCGGGGTGAGACCCCAGCCCAGTTCCTGCCCTGTGCAGCCCCGCCCACCTGTGGAATAAAACTATGTGGAAAAACCAATGATGTGCAACTATGGAGACTGTTCTGGGCCCTCCCCCTTCTCTCTGTCTCTGACTGTATCTCTCTCTCTCTCTCTGTCAAAAACAATAAATAGGGGGGAGGGAGAGTTGTGTGGGGAGGGGGGAGTGGGCACCAGATATATGGGGTTGGAGGGGGACCTGATTCTGGGAGCTGGGCACATGATGCGATGCATGGGTGATGTGATGTGGAGTTGTACATTGGGAAACTGTCTGATTGTTACCAACCAATGTCACCCCATTAAATTTAACAATAAAATATAACAATATTAAAAAAAAACAATAAATAAATCTTAAAAAAAAAAAATCACCATGAAGAGAGACACTAGGGCAGCTATTATTATCTACAAAGGACTTAAGCAGACCCCAGGTAGTATGGAAATTGAAAAAGTGAGTAAGGTATAAGATTCAAAGCCTGAACATGGAAATACTCCAGGAGTTTCAGGAAGCAGCCAGCGATGGGTCCAAAATTGTCTGCTCTTTTTCACAAGGTGAACTTTGGTAGCTTGTCTCCAAAGATGATCCCAAATGAATACCTCGTATTCTCACTCTTACATAGTCCTACAGGGCTGGCCTGTGATTTGGAAGAGATTGTGAAGAATTTGTACTGATTCTTTTTTAAACATTTTATAGAATTCACCAGTGAAACCATCTAGGCCTGGGCTTTTCTTTGTGGGATGTTGTTTACTATTATTTATTGTTACTAATTCAATATCTACTTGTTATAGGTCTATTCAGATTCTCTATTTCTACATGAATCGGTTTCAGTAATTTGTATCTTTCTAGACACTTACCCATTTCATCTAAGTTATCTAATTTATTGGCATATAGTTGTCCATTGTATTTCCTTATAATTCTTTTTATTTACATTAGGTTGGTAGTTCATAATTGTATTAATTTTAGTTTTCTTTTTTTCTTGGTCAGTCTAGCTAAAAGTTTGTCTATTTTGTTAATCTTTTCAAAGAACCAACTTTTGGTTTTGTTGATTTCCTCTATTGTTTTCTATTTTATATTTCATTAATTCCTACTCTAATATTTATCACTTTCTCCCTTATGCTTACTTTAAGTTAGTTTGCTTTTTTATCTTGTGTTTTCTTTTTTATTAATTTAGGCATTTATAGCTATAATTTTCCCTCTAGCATAACTTTAGCTTGTTCTATAAGTTTTACTATGTTGTGTTTTCATTTTCATTTATCTCAAAGTATTTTCTAATTTCCCTTGTGATTTCTCTTTGACCCATTGGTTATTTAGGAGTATGTTGTTTAATTTTAATGTATTTGTAGATTTTCTACATTTCTTTCTGTTACTGATTTCTAAATTCATTCCATTGTGATTGGAGTACATACTCTGCATGATTTCAGTCCTTTTAGACTTAGTGTTTTATAGCCTAGTATATGAAATATTCTGGAGAATGTTCCATGTGCACTGGAGAAGCAGGTGTTCTGATGTTGTTAGGTGGAGTGTTCTGTAGATGTACAAGGGCTGTCTGGAAAAAGTCCAGCCATAAATGCCTCTATATTTTATATTACATGGCTGGATACTTTCTGGACAGCCATTGAATATTACATTTAATAGGTTTATAGCATAGTTCAAGTTTTCTATTTTCACATTGGTTGTCTAGTTGTTATGGTCCATGATTTGATTTAATCAATAAAAGGTATAGTGGCTAGTTTTATAAAACAACTTGACTAGGCTCAGGGTGCCCAGGTATTTAGTCAAACATTATTCTGAGTGTGTCTGTGAGGGTGTTTCTGGATGAGGTTAGAATTTGAATTGGTAGAGTGAGTAAAGCAGATTGCCCTCCTTAATGTGATTGAAACTTATCCCATCAATTAAAAATCTGAATGGAACAAAAAGGCGGATGAGTAAGAGAGAACTCCTTCTGCCTGACTCAGCTGGGACACTGATATGTTCCTGTCTTTGAACTCAAACTGGATACTGGTTCTTCTTGGGTCTCAGTCCTGTTAACTTTTAGACTGGAATATACATAATCAATTAGCTCTCCTGTGTCTCAGTCCTTTGGATTTAGTTGGAACTTATACCATCTGCTCTCCTGGTTCTCAGACCTTCAAATTCGGACTAGAACTACATCATCAGCTCTCCTTGGTTTCCAGTTTATGACTTCTGAAACTCCATAACCACATAAGCCAATTCCATATATATATATATATATAGAGAGAGAGAGAGAGACAGAGACAGAGACAGAGACAGAGACAGACAGAGAGAGACTTGGCTGTGAAGCATCAGCTGTCGGGGGATGAATGGCTTGATCAGGAAAGGGGATGTGAATGATGTACTATAACCTCCATTACAGTCCTTACTCGTTTTATTTCCTGGGTTCAAATCCTAATCTTTCTGGCTCCAAAGTCTTGGTCGTCTCCACCACATGTCCCTGTTACCACTGCTGATGACGTACCCTGGGAAAGCTAAGGCCCGGCTCCTGCATCCAACTTCAATGGCAAACATGCTTCCATCACACTCAGAGCTAGAGTTCATCTCTGGAAGATATATTCTCCCAAGTAACAAGATGTAGCTGCTACTGACAAATATAACTAGCTCTCACATTTTCCAGGTAGCTTATTAAGAAAGGGCTCGTGTTGGGTAGAAATTTATAGACAAAATGAAGAGGGCTAAAAACTTCATAGGAATCCTTCCAGCTATGCCAAGCACAAATAAACAGAAAGTGTTATTACACTTTGCCAACTAGCTGAGACAGAATTGAAGAAGAAAAAGTTATTAGTTAAGGTTGAAAGAAAATTGGCAAGAAATGTATATGCCCTGAGGCATCTTTGCTCAAGAGTAGAAATGAATGTCCTTCCAATTAAGCATGCTGATGCTACAGAATGACCTTTCCCCACAATCTTCCCCTGACACTTTCTTCTCTCCTCTAGCTCATGGGCACTTGGAATTTGACATCTTGCACAATGCCACGCTGGACATTTATGGTCGTGTCTGCTCCGTCCTTCTTCCTGAGGTCTGCTCTTCCCTCCACTCTCAGTGAGGGGCGGGCTGCTGCCTTCAGAGGTGCACACTTGACCTAGCCCTTCTCTGGAATGTCTTGGTTTAGAACCAAGGGAAGGGAGGCAGCTCCTAGTTAATAGTCAAGAATCAGACATAAAGCCAGGCCTCTCAGTGGCCATGGTTTCTGCTGTGTGAAAAATAAAAGCAAAAAAATCTGAAACCAATGCCCAGAAAAAGGGCGGGTTGAAGTAGAATGCTGGTGGCACCCCCTGGTCCCAGGGGTCCCCACACCAACCTCATCTTTGCCCCCGTGGAGATAGGTTATGTGAGTCCTACATTTGCCCCTTTGTCCAACTGAGCCAGAGTTAAATTTCAGTCCCCAGAGTTCTAATACAGCATAGATTGATTAAAAATAGGTGGACCTTTAAGAAGATATCTGGTATAGCCCTCTGTGTCTAGGCAAGAGAACCCTAAAATAAGGTGGTTAGTGCACTTAAGACTCCCCAAGTACAGAAGCCCCATGTTTTCTTTCATACTGTTTATATACTAGTTAATTAACTTCAAGTATTTCCTGGTTTTTCTCTTAGCTACTATGTCTTTCAAGCTTTCTCCTTAGAATGGAACCCTGATTCTCCATCACCTGAGGTCACCAGGTAGGCTCAAGAAGTACCACTGAAACCTGACAGGCCCTCGTTTGCACGGGTCAAGGCGTGAATCTGTCCCCCCAGAGCTGAACTCTCAGGGTCTTCCCTCAGGAGACAGTCATACTCAATGCCTATACTGCCCTAGACAGAACCTCACGGTAGGCTGACCAGACATGCAGTTTTAAAGAAAACAACGGTACCGTCCATTTCAAAAGGAATGTGTGGTCAGCCTAGTCTCAGTGGGTTAAGTTCAAGGTATCATTAGTTTCTGTCCCATTTAAAATGGTACATCTGGTCAACCTACTCATGGGAGATGGGTAATAAAATCATTTAATGATCTGATAATAGAAAACAGATTGGCTTTGTTTGTATAAACAACCCTCCTTTACTTAAACACAAAGATTTCATTGTCCTGTGGCTTTCTTCCAAACACATTTAAACATTCTGCCTAAGACCTAATTCCATCATTTCTTTTCAGACTGCTTTTTCTTTCCCCTCCTTTTGGGGATCTCTTTCTCAAAACGTAGAGCCCAAACCTCAAAAAGATATGTGGGTGAGGCCTTGAGCAGTGGCAAGGGGAGTGGGGAGTTATTTCTCAACTCCCATATGCCAGGCCATGAATACACCCCAGTATCAAGTTTGAGTTTAAAATAACATAGTGACCTTTCCTTCTACTCTCCTAGGACTTTCTGAGTAAAAACACGTGCCCAGGGCTCCCTGACAATGTCTCAGGAGATGAACTCCATTTTGTTTGCAAAATGGACATCACGGTCCCTAGCCATGCCCCCTACAGTCCTCACGTGTCTCATGCTAGGACGAGGGACCGGTCTACGACTGAACATGCTGCCGTTCTTCTGGAGGCGACTGAAGGGCTCAGGCTCTTCTGTGGCCTCTTTGATTTTTAAGGAAATGTGCTGGGAGCCTCTGACGGGTTCCTCATTCTTTGGGGACTAGCTAGAGTTGGAATAGACCTGTTTGGACAGCTGTGATCCCAGGGACATTCGTTCATAATTTCCATTCTGTTGGGAAATTTTGATAGGTTTTTGAGTATCCTTTCTGCCAAGAACAGTCCCTTCCTTGTTTCAAGGGAGAAAGGCTTGGGGAGCGTGAAAAAGACACGGGTGTCCACAGAGCTCCCACTTCTGCTGCTGTCCATCCACCGGCATGAAGAGGCTCCCTGCCGTCAAGAAGCTCAATTAGATGGTGCAGCCAGGGGGGCCCGGAGCAGCTTTTGGCTGAGGCAACAAGCTGATTATTATAGGGCTTAATCTTGGTAAGTGAAGTCAGCAGAGAATCAGGGGTGGCTGTAGTTTGTTTGGTCCAACAATCAGGTTAAAAATGCCTCAGGGATGTGTGTATTTGCCAACTGTTAACAAACCTATAACAACAACCCTCTTTAGAAACACAAGACAAAAGAACATGTGACCAGTGACTATATCCTCAACCTCCCAAACTCTCCTAGTTCAGAAGGGCTGGGAGAAACAGTCTACTTTAGGCAGTTTGTGGATGACTTTTTCTTTTTTTAAGATTTATTTTATTGCTTGAGAGAAGGTGAGAGAGAGACAGAGAAAGAGGGAGAAGGGAGGAGGGCCCAGAGCAATCTCCATAGTTATACATCATTAGTTGTGATATGATTTCATTTCGCACAGGTGGGTGTGGGGCCGCGTGGGGTGGGAAATGAACCAGGGGCCCCCGCATGGGAGGCGAGAACCTTCACTGCCATCCTGGTGGTTATGAGTTGCACTGCAGTTCAGCATATGTGTTTGCACGGGCTGGGGCCAGAATTCGATCCCCGGACCTCACAGTTGCAAGGCAAACACTCAACCTGCTGAGTTATCCCAGCATCCCTGTCAATGATTTTTTATAAAAGTGATACATTTGATTTCCCACTTATTTATCTAAGGAGCCCTGGGTAAGTGCGGATATGAAACCATTGTTAACACGGGAGCCCAGTAGACAGCATGGGATGCCAGGCCCTGGGAACTGGGAATTCCTGCTCCTTCCTCACTCTGACCCCTACTATTGCTGCTGCCAAGGTCTATGAGGCCTCATCATTTATTATGTGAGTTTTCTATATTTGGAAACGCTTTGGGGAAAATTTTCCACACTTAGAAAGTCATTAACTGGGAGTCCTTAATACATGCATTCTTCCATGCCCTGACTCTATGCATTGAAAGATTTAGTGTTGAAAATGTTCATTTTGGACGCAATGGAACGAAGGAGACACAGGGACAGCCCCACTCCCCAGAGATTCTGGTCCCTGATGTGAAAGATGCTAAATGCAGACCTAAGGGAATGTCTCAAGCTCTACTGCAAGTGGCTCACTCTGCCTCTCTTCTGGGTCTCTTGTCATCTGGGAGGGTGGGAGGGAGGTGGGGGTGGGCTGCGTTTTGAGGTGGGGTAAGAGCGCGGCTCAGGCTCTGCCAGGTTTCCATTCTTCTCTCCCTTGTGCCGGGAATGAGCAAGTCATATAAGCCAGTCAAGAGGGGTTTCTAAAAATGTCTCACTTATTTCTCATGACAAAAGTAAGACATGTTCATGTCGGGGACTAAAACAGAGAAGAAACAGCAAAGGCAGCCAGAATTCCTCATCGTAGAGAAATCGCTATTACTACCGGTGACTGTGTACGCCTCCCGCAACCTGTGCCCATATCAGGGCCATCTGAGAAGCAGCCAGCCACGTACCCGTTCTCGTTATAGTGACCATGGCGGGATTTTTGCCAGACAGCCCTTGTAGAATAACAAAAGTAACAACTTACTTAGGGCTCAGGTGTTGAGCTGCATGGTTTGCATCCATATTCCATGTACTCTGCACATGTCTACTGGTCAATCCCCTGTGTCCAGCGTGGTGTGTGGTCAGAGGGTGGACTGCAGAGCCAGACCACTGGGGGACTGAGCCCTGCTCTGCTGCCCACGGGCCATGTGATCAGTTAGTGCTCTGTGCCTCCGGTCTGCATCTGTCAAATGTGAACAATAGTACCAGCATTGTATGGGTCGTCCAGAGGACTACCTGAGTCCATACATATAAAACGTTTACTACTTGCAACCTGTGAGGGCCTAGCTCAGTGGAATCATCGATGATCTCCTCTTTAGAGATATGGAAATGTGTTCAGAGAAGTCAGTGACTTGGCCAAGGACCCTCAAGTATTAAGTGACAAAGCCAGGTGTAAAATTTAAATCTCTTCTGACTCTAAGGTTTTTATGGTATCATATACGTGTGCATGTTTGTATGTGTCTGTGTAAAGAGAGAGAGAGAGCCCACTGAACTCTTTGGTCGGAATCTTTAGGTTACTGTATAATAAATGCAGTCCCGGATGTCGCCTAGTCCTGGACCCAGCCTTAGTCGCCAAGTAGAATCTCGGGGAGCTGGCAAAGCTGGCTTCATTCAGAGCTATGCTGCTCAGGCTACAATTGCACAGGAGGCCCCAGGGCTCAGAGTCTGAGTCAGGAGGGCAAGTGGGAACCTGAGACTCTGCATCTCCAACAATTTCCCAAATGAGGTTCGTTGCTGCTGGACTGGAAACCCCACCACAGGGAAATTTTCAAGACTTTGGCCCAGAGAATCTGCTTTACCCTGTGCCTTCCTCCTGCTGACTCTTTGGTTGACACAAATTACCCCCAATCTCCCCTCACGTCCTGAGCCTGAAATTCTGGGTCCATCTACATTGCTCATAACATTTGAGCTCCCGTGGGTCCCCTGGGGAATGCTGAGGACTGTGTTCACACAGTCAACAGCCTCAGCCCCAGAGGCCTCTGTGTAAACACAGCAGGGGCTGTGCCGATCGCACTGTCGGGAACACTTCAGGGGCACACGTGTGTTTATGATTCCAGAGAAAACAAATGTTCGCTCTGCAGCCAAGCACAGGGGGTGGTAGGAAGCGTGAGGCATGTGGGAGGCAGAGCTTGATGGAGGGATCATCTACCTCCCACCCACAGGCCCCGGGGGCACTGGCCATTCGAAACCTCTGCAGATCTGACGTCATCTCTCATGCCCACAGCAAGACAAATGCCTGTCCTCCCAAGTTTTCCATCTGGTGCCATCTCAGACAGGACACACTTCAGAATGTAAAAAGGAAGCTACACTCGACCCCCTCTGTGGAAATCCAGGTAAGTGGTCAGAGAGTGTGAGACACAGACTAAGAACTCTGGGTGTGACCATGTGAAGTAGGTGTTTGGGTATTAGGAGTGGAACACTCAAGCCACCCAAACCCCAAACATAAGGGGAAATTTTGCCTTAAAAAGTTCTTTCACTGTGACGTGTCCATGACGCCACTGGCTCTTCGCTCATTTGTCTCTCCAAGCAGACACCAGGTAGGTCCTGACAAAATCAGGACTGTGGCAGTGGGTTCTGGAGAATTAGGAATTCCGATTTCCGCTCTTCCTCAGGACACCCCTCATTTCCACAGCAGGCCGGATCTGTGGGTGCTGCTTGAGTTGGCTCTGCTTTCACCAGTTTAGAACTAGCTCCCTCCCTACGGGGAATTTTCTGTGATGACAGAAACCTCTAAGCCTCAAACTAGCAAAGCATAATTGTTACCTCAGTTAGAACAAGTGAACTCCTTGGAAATTCCCATGACCTCAGCCAAGGCCTTAATGGGGCAGGTTTTAAAAGTTCCGGACTCCCTTCTTTCTATGCCAGCCAAGCGCACATTTGCCTGGCAGAACATCATACACCCCGGAAATATACACGCCCTGGGTTGGGGGCCCCCGGAAGCCTGCCTATCTAGGCCCTGAAATTAGCAGGAGACTATTCAATGGACAAAAATAAGCAGAGAGCAAGGTGATTTATTAAGCTACGTCTGCCAGCGTTGGGGGAATTTCCTGTTATCAGACACCTGGGAATGGGGTCAGGTCCCGCCTCTCCAGCTCCTGTGATCAGGACACTGACTCAGAATCAGAAATCTGGCCACTGGGGCAGTGGCTGCGCTGGAGGAAGGACACAGCGAGGAGCCAGACTCAGGCGTCACGTCAGGTCTGCCCCTCCTGGCGGTGACCTCTCTGAATCAAGGTGTCTTTAAAATGGAAATAATGATACCGGCCCTACCTACTTTCATGAGAGTAAGATAACATATTAAAAAGGCTGTAAAGTGTTACACCAGGCCTGAAATCCGGGTTTATTATGAAGATTAAATGAAATCAGAATGTATAAGTATAAACACAAGCACATATGTGTTCCAGTAAATGTTAAACAACTGGCTTTCTAGAGAGGAAAGTGCCCACATTTTTAGCATTTGCCCATTTCTGTGGTATAAACATTCCCACCACGGCTGATTTCAAAGTACGGGCGTGACATCACTGGATGTTAAGTTGAGAAGGTGCATGATAGACTCTGTGAGCGGGGCTGAGGCTGCTCAAGCACAGCACGGGTTATTTATGTCCCCCCCCTCATATGTGAAGCACTGGGCACAATGCCTGAAAAACAGGGGCGCTGACGCCTCCTCCTCGTCCTGCTCATTATTCAGTAGCCAACGGTTCTCAGGTGGGGCCACGGCGGCCACGCTGTCTACGGAATGAGAATCACGGCGTGGTTCTGATGAGCAGCCCTGATCAGGAGGCCCAGCACCACACCGCACACGCCTCGGGAGCAGGCCCGTGCCCTGCTTTTGTTCGTATCCCCAGTTCCCAAACAGGGCCTGACCCATTGGATCCTTCCCTAGATGAAGTGACAGCAGCTCATTATCTGTAGCTGAAATGATCCAGGAAGAGGTCAGACCTGCAGAGATGGGGAGAAGAGAGGTCCCTTGCCTCCTGCCATTTGCATTGCTGGGTTTCTCTCCCCTTTCCTCCATGTCATCCCTGATGACCTGTGATTCTTCTTGAAGGGCTGTCCACATACCCCCACCCTCGTACCCATTCCTCTCTTGGTCCTTCGGGGCCTGTGCCCATTCGGTCCACTTCTCTGAGGTCTCCTCCCTGGACCCTCCAGTCCCAGGTTCCTCTCCTTCTTCATGTACTGAGGACCCCTTCGGCCAGATGCACTGAACTCAGACAAGGAGGTAGAGGGAACGTGCACATGCGTGCTGTCTCTCCACGGCCTCCTGCTTCTGCCTTCAGGGTCTGGTCGCTCTGTCCTAAGACAGTGCATCCAGAACAGGCCCTCTGCAAATGTTCTTCGAATTAAAAAAAATAAAAAAAAGTACTGGGATAGGATGACAGGAAGGGAGGAGCGGAAGGCCTTCCAGGTGAATTCATTACTCCAGGAAAGACCTGAGGTAATTGGTGCTTCCTTGGCGTGAGTACAATAGCAAAGGAAAGTTTATTTTCACGCCAAAGTGCTCACATCAGCCTCCCTCCATTACAGGAGATATGTCCCACTTATTTGTATGGCCTGTCTCTGTATCCTGCATGCCAATATAAACCAACAGCTCCCTTGTCTTTCTCAAGGTAACCTGGAGAAAAATGAGAAGGTGGAATCCCCCAAATATAAAACAAAAATTTCCCGATCACTTACTTTAGGTGCAAATACAGTACCAAAATATTCTCCACCCAAATAGGATAGGCTACTAGGTATAGCATACGCTTACCAGGAGCACTGAGCAGCCCACCTGCTACCAGGGTCATCGCAGAAACATCCGGCCTTCAAATCTACAATAAATGGTCCTAATGGCTGAACTCCCAAGGGGAAATTAATTCTTCTTATACACTCAGAACATCCCTGATTTAAAGAGAAAGAGAATTAGCATTTATTAAGCACCTATATTACACAGTTTTGTAAAAGTAGTGTGCTCAGTACATAAGTACTAATCTGCACCCAGCCCTGTGAAGTATATCTTTTTACCCCATTTTAGAGACCTTGTAAACACATACACACCCTAAAAAAAATGCACCCAAGGACAAACCACGAATGAGCAGCAGAGTCAAAACCACCACCGGACGTCCCAGGCTACAGCCTTGGACAGATTCCAGATTTAGCTGCTGCTATCACTTTCCTGTAGGCCTCCAAAATGAACCCCAGGAAGAGTCCTCAAGACCGCAGAGGAGGGAGGCCCTCCTCTTCCTTCCTCCTAATGGCCCCTTCATGGAGCGAAGTGTGAGGAGAGACAGAAGGGTGGAGCCGATGGAAATTCTTAAATTCACAGCTCATAGGATTTCAGGGCTGTGGGCTGAACACCCAGAAGAATGGTGTTGTCTCTTTTAAAAAGAAGAAGAAAATTAGAGGCAAGACATCCTGGTTTAAATTAAAATTGAAGGTCTATCGTGGCCAATCATCTGGCTGCCCTTGGATTCTCCCAGCACCCATTCATCAGTGCCTGTGACCTCACCTGACCTCTGCCTCGCCACCCCCCAAGCTAAGGGCCTGGAAGGGAGTGTGCCTCATCCATCTTCGCCCCCTTAGGACCTGGTAGACAGAGTTGCTGGCAGAGAGTGAGTGTTAAATCTTGTGGAAATGGACTTTCTTTTTCCACCTTTATTCCCAGAGCAATCTTTTGGCATCTTTCAACTAACTGTCATGCGAGACCTCCCTTCTCCTCTAGGCTCAGTGTCTCCACTGGCGTCTCCCGGCGTCTCCCACACTCCTTGCCGATGTGCCCATGCATAGCAGGGTATTCACACTCGCAGAACTGCAGTAAGAGAATCTGTTTATGTTCTGAGTCAGACTATCCATCCTTTAGAGCAGGAACTGTTTATCACTGAGTTTTATACCCTAAGCACCTAACATAATGCTTGACTCACAGGAAATGCTTGTTAAACATCCATTAATTAGGGCTGACTCTGGCAAAGGGTGGTGAAAACGTGAGTTGCTAACATCTGAAATGTTTAAACACAGTTTCTGCGATGCTGAGCAGGAAGTCCCGTGAGGACAAGCATCAAGTCAGACTACTTATCAAACCAACACGGCTCTCAGCACCGTAAAGGTGGTTGTGCTCCTACAGTAGGGCTTGCATATTATTTAGGCATTGAGGACCATGCAGAGCATCATTAATTGAGATCATGCTAGAATCAGGTGTGACTAAACAAAGGGAATGAATGTAAACGATGCAATATGATAAATGCACAGCCCTACCAAGAAAAAAAACCCAACGAGCTGCATCCGCTGTGAGGTGAGCTGAGTGAGCAAGGGCCCCATAGATGTGTGTCAAGGCTGCTCCCAAACCTCCTGCCCAGGTCACAGCATTAAGAAAGCAGGGCTGGAAGCTGGGGCGGCTGCTTCTCTGCTGCAGGACTTTCAGGGACTTCACTCATCTAACATCCTTGGGGCTCTCCAGGAAGGGACAGGGCTTTCTTGTTCCGCAAACTTCTTGGGCCATTGAGTCCTTCTTTAGAATTTCTAGTGACACCCTCTGGGTAATGCTGCCTGGCACCTGTGTCTGCTCTTCACACATTCAGTTCCACAAATAGGTGAGCACCTCCCCACTGTGCCCAAGGTGATGTTCTAGGTGCAGGCAGGGCCACTGAATGCTAGACAGTCTCTGCCTCACAGAGCTCTTGGTCTCCCATGGGAGATCAGAGAAGGCAGGACCAGGAGCAGAAAGCACACAGGGTGAAGGTCAGCACGTGACAAGAATGCTAAGCAAGGCCAGAGGGGTGTGTGGAGACAGCACTGGCGTAGGGCAGAACGTGGGACCTGGGAGAAACTTATGGATGAGGGAGGCTCTCCATGGGCAGCCATGAGTTGGTGGGAGGAGGGGACAGCACTATGGAGGGGACGGTTGCTGGGAGTCGTATCATAGGGAGAACGCCTGGGAAGGTGGCTTGGGGCCTCATTATGAACATCATAAAAAGCGTTTGCATCTCATGCAGAACTCAGGAAGGTCTTTAAGCACAGGAGTGACATAACTACAGCCACATTGTAGATCACAGAGCATTCTTCATGCTTAACCTAATACGATCTCTTAGTTCACAAACACTCTCTAAAGAGACAAATGGTTTTTGATACAATATGGGATACAGTGACAGTATATTGAGTTTCACTTGTATATCATTCTGCCATCTTAAAAATAACAGCAGAAAAGTTTTCCAAAGAAGACAGATATTGTAATTAGTGCATATTACAGATGTATGTTATGTAAAGGATGGCAGCTAAAATCTGTTACTTATCTATTGCCGCATAAAAAATTGCTAAGATAAACTTAGCAATTTAAAGCACACACATATAATGCATTGTCACAATTTTTGAGACACAGGAGCTCAGGGACAGCTGGGCTAGGTATTTTACTTCAGGGTCTCCCACCAAACTGGGATCATGTGTTAGGCAGGGGTAGGGTCTCATCTGAAGGCTCATGTGAGGAAGGATCTACTTTGAAGCACAAATGTCTTTGTCAGAATTCAATTTCTTTCATTTTTTAAGATTTATTTTGTTGTTTTTGATAGAGACAGAGAGGGACAGAGAGAAGGGGGAGGGCCCAGAGCAGGCTCCATAGTTGTAGGTCATCAGTTTTCAACATGGTTTCATTCCACACAGGTGGGCGGGGACTGCTCAGGATGGGAACTGGGCTGGGGCCTCCTGCATGGGAGGCACGCCCCCTTGAGCCAGGGGCCGAATCAGGGGACGAGAACCAAACTGAGGGCCTCCCGCACAGGAAGCACACCCCAGTTCAGCATATGGGGCCACACAGGCTGGGGCCAGGACTCGATCCTTGGTCCCCGGAGTTGCAAAGCAAGCACTTAACCCACTGAGCCATCCCAGCTTCCCCAAAAATTCAATTTCTTGAGCACTGTTGGACTGAGGGACTTCCTCAGGTCCTTGCGTCCTTTAGGCTTTGCTGACTGTTGGCCCAAGGCCACCCTCAAGTGCCTGAGCACATGCACCTCTCCAACATGGTGGCATCCGTCATCAAAGCCAGCAAGGGAGAGAGGCTGCTAGTGAGACAGAAGCCACTATCATCGATAATCTAGTCATAGAAGTGACATCCCTTCAACTGCCCATATTTTATTGGTTATAACTAATTATTCAAGAGAAGGCGATTACAAAATGCCAATACCAGGAGGCAGAGATCAGTGGGGGCCATCTTAGAGTTAGCCTGACTCACGTATAGTTCACTAAATCCCTGGCACAGAATAAATTTATGAGGAACTCATAACATTTTAATAATTATATCCCAATGAATCTATAGAACTTGAGATCAACATGGGAAGCACGGTGTTTTTGTGGAACATCACAGTCAAGGATAAACAACGCTGTGTCAATCACTGACCCCTTCACAAGCTGAGATTCTATGATCAGAACCACCATGGAGGAAAGTGAACCCCTTACCTCAGTGGACCCCTCTCCCCACCAGCCATGTCTGTCCATTAAACTCAGCCGGTCTGCTTTCATTCAAGTCCTCAGACTCAGGCGGGCTCTGGGAAAGGAAAAGCACGCTTTTGTTCTATGGGGATGAAATAAGATACTCTTCATTCTGTCTGGTTCATACCCCTTCCTTAGATCGCCTCTTTCACAGAAAGAATGTACCAGCTACATTTCTGAAGATGAGAAACCAAATGCTGTCAGGGATGATTTGTGATTCCTGTGATTCTCTGAGGAAGAAAGGAAAGAGACGGGAGGGTTCATCTGGATGTGTGTAACAGTTAGGGAAGGACAGTAGGATTGGCTGGGTCAGGAGACGGCTAATAAAATACAGTGCCTTTGATCTGTAGGTCACCAGTTTATTTAGGGCAGCCTTGAGACATGCCCTTGAAATATGTGTTTCTGGAACTCTTTCAGAAAATCTTAAAACCCTGGGTTATCTTTTTCTTTTTTGTAGTGGGCTGGATTTTGATTTATCATTCCCTATGAAGTTGTGGGTGAGATTTCACCTTTATTTGTTCAAAAACCATCCAGGCACACATGAGTGCTCCCCTTGAAAGTGGTAGTATGGGGAGCCTGCCAAGATATGGCTATCAGGATTCCTATTACAACCTCAAGGGAAATCACCCCCACTGCCAGGGCTGGGAAGTGGAGGGTCTCAAGGCCTTGCTATTCAACTTGGCCATCAGACATCAACAGGGACTTTTTCCGTCAAATTCCAGAGCCCAGAGGAAATGCCGCAGGATATTAAACATGTCAACACCATGCTTTTCAAGAAGAAATGTGAGAAGCTGGCTTTGGTCACCAAGATGGCCACACTCTATCAATGACTCAGTGCTGGCCAGGTTCCCTTAGATTAGTACCCCACATTTTATCCAGACAGCACTGAGGAAAGGCACAGGACCTTAACCGTGTTAGTCAAAAGAAAGAAAGATTTCGCCCGCAATGTCAAAGTATCCACATTTTTGTCTTAGAGTTGTAACACGTTCTGTTTTGTTGAAGGTGGCATTTGGTGATGAGGAGGTGGAGAGTTGAAGGTAGGTACATGGGGTTAAGGTTGGGTTTGTGATGCAGTTTCAACTCCAAAAGCAGTCTGCTTTCTCAAAAGCCAATTTTATGATTGGCAAGGGAAACTACTTGAGGAGTCAGGTCTCCTTGGAAAGGAGAGGCCAGACAGATAGAAAAGGGCAAAGACCCTGAGAGGAGAGAAGCAGATAGATGTTCAGGTCCACATCAAGAGCAGCTGCATTGTTCTTAGTATTTTAAAGCTTTTTAGAATGAAATGTAACAAACACACGTTCAGAAAAATGTGCAAAATAAAATTGTATGCTCAATGATTTGCCAAAAGAAGAGGGTTAACCATGATCCGAGCTCATCAATATTTTAGCATATGAGCTGTCGAAGCGAGCACTAATAAATGACATTGCCAACTGCCCAGAGTAACCACTGTCGTGTCTTTCGTGGGAATCACCTCCTGGCTTTCCTGTATAGTTTCGACACCCAAGCATCATTAAGTGATATAGTGTAATTTCATCTGCTTTCTGAACTTTGCATTATGTACATGGGAACACACAGCACGCATTTTTTTTTTCTTTTCTCTTTTCATGTCTGGCTTCCTCTGCTGAACATAATGTTTGATAGATTCCCGCATGTGCTGTGGGTAGTTGTAGTAGATTCATTTCCATTGATGCATATGAGTATTACGTGGCTAGTCCACCATTTATGTATCCATTTACCATTGGCAGACATTTGGATTGATTCCATTGGGGGCCATTATGAATAACGCTGCCTCAGGCATTCTTGTGTGCGAGTTTTGGTGCATGTGTGCACGCATTTGGCCTTGTGTATGTGTGCTCAATTAGGGGTAAAATTGTTGAGTCATAGAGTACATTTTCCAAAGTGGATCAATTTATATCACTAGCAGGAATGTTTAAGAGTTGCTCACTGACACTTGGTCTGCACAGTCATTTCAATATTAGCAATTCTGTTGAGTATGTGGTCACCTCATTGTGGCTTTAATTCACATTTCTCCGATGACTATCTGAGCATATTTTATAAGTCTATTAGCCTTTTGATTATTCTCTTTTGTGAAATGTTTTTTAGTTGGGTTGTTTTCTTATTGATTTAGTTTTTCTTTATTATTTCTACATGTTCTAAATACATATCCTTTTTATTTTTTTATTTTTTTGGTTAATATACTGCAAATATCTACTTCCACCTTTCTCCTTGTCAAGTCTTTTGATGAACAGACCTCCTAATTTTAATGTAGTCCAACACTAAAGAAAATTTTCCTTGGGGTTAATGATTTTGTGTCCCATTCAAGACATCTTTACCTCCCCTAATGTCACAAAGATGTTCTTGTGTATTATCTTCTACAAGCGTCACTGTTTTACATTTAAGCTACAATTCACTGAGAATTGATTTTTGTGCATGATTTTTGTGTAAGGGGTTAAGATTCACTTTTTTCTATATGGATAGCTAAATAACTCAGCACCATTTACTGAAAAGATCATCCTACTCTACTGTTTGGCAATACCACCTCTGTCATAAACCAAGTGTCTGTATATGTATATTTTTGGATTCTATAGTTTGTTTCATATGACCTATTTGTTTTTACACCAAAATCACCTTCTTAATTACTGTTGTATTGTAAGTCTTGGTATCTGGTAGTGTAAGTCTTCAACTTTGTTCTTTAAGATTGTTTTAACATTCTCAGCCCTGAATTTCCATATACATTTTAGGATCAGGTTTTTAATTTCCACAAAAACATCTACTAGAGTTTTAATTAAGACTATATTGAGCCTATAGATCAATTTAGGGAAAAACAATGTCTTTACTATATTTTTTCCAATTCATGAGCATAGTATTTCCCCCCAGTTATTTTCTTGGACTTCTCTAATTTTCCTGAAAATGTTTTCATTTTCTGTTGCAGTATTTGCCATCTTTAAGTATTTGAATTTTTATGCTATTATAAGTGGTATCATTTAAATTATTTTTTCAAAATCCCTGCAGACTTGTGTATGTGTAAATTGAGAAGTTGACTTTTAAATATATATGGAAATTCTGAATTTGAGAATCAGTAATTTTCAAAAATTCTGTTAAGTCTTCAAATGCCTCTTCTCCATTCTCTTTAATATTCTTGTAAAATTTTGCCTAGCCACATTTTTCTGGAAATCTAATCTCCATTTCTCCTAACTTCTTTCATTTTTCTCCCCTTCTGATAAGAATGTGCTGCATTATGTCCACAGCTATCCTTCCCTTCAGCTCTAATCTGTTGTTTAACCCAATGGTTCTCAAAAGAGGGCAACCTGTCCCCTCCCTCCCCGCCCTGGAGGCACTGAGCAATGTGTAGAAACATTTTTGTCATAAGTGGGAGTGGCATGCTACTGGTATTTAGTGGGTAAAGGCCAGAGATGCTGGTAAACATTATTTTTTAAGTACTTTTCCTATGTTCTGTATCTACCAACTCTAACATCTGTGGCCTTTGTCAATTTTATTGTTTCAACTGATTCTTACCCATGGTACCATATCTACTGATATGTTTCTGACTTTTTATTGTGAATTCCCATTTCTTGCAATCTCATGGGAGTGATGCATTGAGGTCTGTGTTCAAAGTGCATTCCTCCACAAAGGTTTATTCTATCAGATATCTGGTGGCATGTCAATCTCAGTGAGCCAGATAGAAATTTTAGCTTTAGGCCACGCAAGGAGTACAAATTCCAATATAAGAGCAGCCGTATAGTTACACATCAGAGATTTTTCTTCTTTTCTTTTTCCCCTGAACCCAGAACCACATCTGAGACAAGTATCCCATCAACATCCCTCTTTGGAGTGGGGTTTTTGCTGTACTTGTTCCACTTTCTATGGAGGATTGTACTAGATACAGAGGGTCCCCAAGCCAGCCTACCACCCTGCTGGAGCCTAGGCATCAGTCCCTGTCCCCGGGCATGCTCAGTCCATTAATACCTAAGTTTTTCTGCCAGGAATTATAATAGATGATTTCAGGGCACTGTCATCTCCAGCATTCATGTTCCTCTCTTGATCCATGTATTATGGCCACTAAAAATTTCCCTATTTTGCCACCAATTCACCTATCCATTAAAAAAATTTTTTAACTGTTTTATTCAATATATTTGTTGTGGTAAATATGGGTTTCTCTGGATGTCTACTCAGTCAGATTGCTGATCACTGAAACTGACATTTATTTCATTGTATCTATCTTGCTCCTAATGTATATTTTTAAATTACTATAATAATTAATACTAAATAATTATACTAATAAAACTAGATAATTATTTATAAGTATAACAATACTTTAATATTCAGTGCATTTTTTCATTAATCCTTACTGTCAGTCTATGACAAAGCAATACAGAAATTTTCATTTTATAAAGCTGAGTTATGTTCAGTAACTCTCAAACACAGATAAGTATCAGAATCACCCATGGAACTTTAAAAACACTTTGTTCAGGCCTAGTGAGTCTAAATCACCGGGTTTTAAAACAAGGTGGGAACAAGAAAAAAATCCACTAGACAACTCAAGAACATATCAGTAGCGAGGGCTTGAATCCAAGAATTCTAACTGCAATTATTCATTCTCCCCTCCCTTCTCAGAACTAATTTTGAAACCAGTTGAGGTATAGACAGTGGACTCAGAGAGATGGAAATCAGAATGTGTTTTATTACATTGATATATGTTGTCGCATTTGGTCCCTTAGAGCAGGGGTGGCCAACAAGTCGATCGCGATCGACCGGTCGATCGCGAGGCCAATTTTGGTCAATCATCAATCGCTCGCAATGTCTGGGTGGAATTCTGTGTACCATGGACTTTGAAGCGATTGTAGCTCTTATAACTCGAGCGGCGCCGCTGCGGCGCCCGGCTGATTTGAAGCAGCAACTCGAGCGGCGCCAAGACAGCGCCCGGCTGATTTGAAGTGTCAGATCACAACATACAATCCTAAGAAACCGACACAATGGGGGATCAGAGTCTATACTCTAGCTGACTCGAAGACTGGCTACATTTGCTGCATTTTGCCATATTATGGATCACTCACAACAGAGCTCTTGGTCAGACCCGATTTACCTGTGTCATCAAGAATTCCGATACACTTATACAAAATGTTGTTGGAGAAAATTCCAGGTGCTCAGGGGCACCATATGTACACGGATCGCTACTATACTAGTTATGTCTTAGCTCAAGAACTAGCCAAATTGAAATGCAATATCTCCAGAACAATCTTAACGAACAGGAAAGAATTGCCCAAGGAAATAAAAAAGCCAAATGTTTCGAAAAAATCCACCGTCGCGTATCGATGGGGTAACACCTTACTTTTAGGGTGGAAAGATAAGAGGATTGTCACTTGTTTGACTACGAGGGGTGACACAAGAATGTCGACGGTCAAAAGGATTACACGAGGTGGTGTGGAAATAATGGTCAAGAAACCCAATATTGTTTTGAATGATATAAAATATATGGGCGGTGTTGATCGGGTGGACCAATATGCATCAAGGTATTGTTTTCTGCGAAAATCGCTTATGTGGTGGCATAAGCTTTTTTGGGGGGGCATGGAAATTTGCCTGATCAATTCCTACATTCTGTATAAACTAGAAAAGACCAAAAAAGGGGGAAAGCCACTCAGCCATTTGCGATTTCTAAAAACACTTGTCGAGCAATTGAGAGGATCATATCGCCAGCATCGTGAGCAAGCGTCTACGTCGCATTCCGATGAAATCCGACTAAATGGGAAGCTTCACGTAGTACTACAAGGGCCAGAAAGGGACTGCAAGGTGTGCTGTGACCGTAACACGCCTGGAGGTAGGCGGGAAGTAACGTATTACTGTGATAGGTGTCCTGATAAACCTAGGATGCATCTTGGGCATTGTTTTATGAAATATCACACAAAAACTAATTACAGAGTGTAATATTTATCAAATTTTGTTGTTTTCGATATAAAAATAAATAAATTGGTGAAATTTTATTATTTGTATACATTTGTTTATAAATGATTTTAAAGTACTTGTAAAATGTCTCCACAATTTGGCCGAAATCGTCTCGAGTGGCTGGTTCGCACAAGCGAAAAAGGCCTCGAGCGCCAAGGGGTAGAAGACAAAACTTTCTAGCAATAGTTTAATGCATTCTGGGAATTTGCCAAGGTCATAAATTCCTAGAATTCTGACAGCCTGACACTGTGAGCTCCGCCCACCCAGACAATACATTTTGACTTATGTGTTACACTTGTCACCGGATGCAACACGTGAACGCAACAGTTACGACTCGACTCATCGAAGAACACAGTCAGTTAGCTTGAATATTTGGTAGTGTCATACGGGAGCTTCTTTGCTTTTGTATTAACAGTATTATTATCTATCAATATTATTTATCCTCGGTGACCACGTTGAGTTTCAATTTTTCTTCTGTTTAAAATGTAAGTACCTTTTCTTTGTTTTAAATTAAATTGCTTTTCTTACCTATCTATTTTCTTGATAAGTGAGCATTCTCGGCAACAGATCTCTAAACTGCGGTCATTACGCTGAGAGAAAAATAAGGGACAGTATTACAAATATATTAGGAATAACAATAATTCTATTTAAATTAAGAAGTCAGTATTGTAAACCGTAATAAATATATTGTAACTTTAACATACTTCTTGTAAATTTGAATATATCTATATTAGATTTTAATATACTTGTATTGTTGTCCCCGATCGTCATATGCAGTATTGTTATTATTTCTCTCAACGTAACGGAGATAATTGCCGCAGTTCATGAGTCTTTGAATTTTCTAGGAAAATATTTAATTCAATATTTATTCTTTAAATTGTCATATTTCTTTGCATTCTAGTATACCCATGAACATGAGTAGTAAACTGAAAAAGTCGAAAACTTATCACTTCAATGAAGAATGGGAACTCGATTACTTTTTTACAATGGTGAATGATAAATGTTGTATAATATGCCTTACCTCGGTAGCCATTGCTAAAAAGGGTCATCTGGAGAGACATTTTTTAGCTTTACATAACAAGTATCAAACAGATTATCCACCAAATTCTGAACTGAGAAAACATAAAGTTAGGGATCTTAAAACTCAATTAACAAATCAACAAAGCGTTTTTAAAAAGCCAAGGTTGAAGTCACAAGCAGTAACTAC
>PVKE010002993.1:0-26108 GCA_004027555.1 Craseonycteris thonglongyai
GGGTTGAGCGCTCGCTTTGAGGCCACGAGGACCGAGGATCGAATCCCGGCTCCGGCCCAGGCAGGACCCACATGCTGAACTGGGGAGTTCCCACAGTTCGGTTCTCTAGCTGTCTCTGTCTCTGTCTCTATCTGTCAAAAGTAAAATAGAAATAAATATGCACTGAAGATAAAATAATTACTCTCTATAAATATAAAAAAGATATAAAAAAAATAAAATTAAAAAAATTAAGAGCCCTATCCAAAGACAGCACTTTTCAACCATGTGTTGGAAAGACACAATGGGTGCAAACGGAGGTATAATCTGAAATTGCTGGGCTGCTTTTAAACCAGTACAGGGAGCCGAACAGCTGTGCCCAAATCTCTGATCTCACAAAGCACAGGAGGGCTGGTAAAGCAAGGACAAATCAGTTCAGAACATGATATAGCTCTGTCTCTGTGAATCACCTCGTCAGTTCAAAAAAAGCAGAGATTTGTTGTGTAGTTCCACACAGACAGTCTGACCTGCAAATAATGCAAGTGAAGAGTATGATTCTTTAAGTCAGCTCTGTGATTCTGGCAGTTGGGTGCCTGTGGTGTTCAGCCCCACCTCTTAGGCACCTCAGGGGGAGCACAGCGACCTCCTAGGAAGGCAAGACCTTTCTGCTCAGCACCAGGGCCAGAGAAGCCAGGCCTTCCAAGCCTGGTTTTCTCACAAACAATTTCTTAGCTTTAACCCATCTGAGAGCCCCAGGAGAACAACATAGCTATTCTGATGCTGGTCATTTTGGGTTCATTTAATTCTGCACCAAACTCACCAATTCATCCTAAAATGTACTATAATCACAGTGTGACTACAGCTTTCTAGTTACAGAAAACTCTTCTATTTAGAGTACTCCTTCCCAATGCATTCGTGAGTTATAAGCAGAAACTATGCAGGCCCTCACACCATACTGTAACAAAGTAACTATTAACATTCTTATTTTATAGCCCAGAAAAGCTGACACACAGAAGGAAAGAGTTTGCTTTGGATTTCCTTAGAATGTCAGCCAAGCACAGGACACAAATGAGAGAACACTGAAATCAAATGCTCCAGCAGCATAACATCATTTGAAGAGCAAAAACTAAAACATGCAAATGTCCATTAACAGAAATCTGGTTAAAATGATTGTTCAGTGAAATAAGCCAAACATAAAAGGACAAATACTGTATGATTACTGTATACCTAGACTAGTCAAACTCATAGTGACATAAAGTAGAATGGTGGCTGCCAGGACTTAGGGTGAGGGACAATGGGGAATTGTTGTTTAATAGAGTCACAGTTTTGCAAGATGAAAAAATTTCGGAGCTGGACGGTGGTCATGGCTGCACAACAATGTGAATGCTCTTAATGCCACTGAACAGTACACTTAAAAATGGTTAAAATGACAAATTTTGTATTATGTACACTTCACTACAATATTAAAAAATGTAAAAAAGTTTATTCATATATTTACTATGTATTATGCAGCACCTCCCCCCAAAAGCATGAGGTAACTCTATTTATACTGACATGGAATAATCACTAAGATAAATTATTAGTGACTGCATTAAGTATTCAAAATATTATTTTCTTTAAAAAATGGGACACTAGAATTAGGTCCATTGTGGATTTCATCTCTGATAGGCAGCAAAGGTGGTATTATATAACGGTAGAGGAGTGCAAGCTCTGTAATATAAGTGTCTGGATTCATATCCTGGTTACACCATCCATGCATCCTTGGATGAGCTGTTCTACTTCTCTAGCCTCAATTTTATGACTATAAAATGAAGAAATACCAACTATCTTCCAGGGTTCTTGTATTAAGTGAGATAACAGATATAAAAGCCAGTATGTACATCTTAGTTATACATACCCTTCAAAGCACCCTAGTTTTTCTTAGGTATCATCCATTAATTTGTCCTACTATTTCAAACTCTTATTTTAGGTAGTATAAGAGTATGAAAAGCATGATATATTTTAATAAAACAAAAAATATACAAAGCAGATGCAAGATGGTTAATAGAGGTTACCTCTTGGGGTAGCAATTTTCTTTAATACCCTTTTACATCGCTAGCTTTGTTTTCTTTTAACCTGCCAAGACTAAAGGAAAATTATTCAGTCTTGCTTTCCTTTCAGCCTATTTATCCCTTTTTTCAGTGTGTTTAATCATACTCTGTGATGCCAAACCTCCTTTTGTGTGGACCATAGATAGTTCTCCTGAGCCTAGGAGGAAGCATCAAGATATACAGACAGAACCTGTGTTCCACAAAGCCCAGCTATAACAGGAAATGAGAAATAAGTCTGTTTTGTTACTTTTCCAAAGGTGAAAATAATTTAAATTTGTATAGAAGTTCATTGATATACATCTTTAATTGTGAGGTAAGGATTATATAGACCAAGATTATACAAACTGGGGCCCATGGGCTGCATGAGGTCCAACACAAAATCATAAACTTTCTTAAAACATTATAAAATTTTTGTTTGTTTGGGTTGTTTTTTTTTTAGCTCATCAGCTATTGTTAATTAGTGTATTTTATGTGTGGCCCAAGACAATTCTTCTTCATCCAATGTGGCCCAGGGAAGCCAAAAGATTGGACACCCCTGATATAGACCCTTTTCCCAGATAAGGACCAGAGAGACACATGGCTTGCTAATAATCCAAAGAGTTAGGCATGGAAACTAAAACCTAATTGTACCCCTCTACCAAAGTGCAGAGGCCAGAATACTGCTTACAATTCCAAGAGAGGATGTTCCACAGCTTTACACATGGAAGAAAAGCATTTTCCATTTTGTCTTCAATTTTAATTCCTAGAGATGCCTAGCATTTTGTTGATTTTTTTCTTTTTCTTTTTTAAGTGTAGGGTATTAAGTCAGTAAGTACATCTACATTTTCACATTATTGTACAACAAACCACCACCACTGTTCATCTCTAGAACTTTTTCATCTTCCCAAACTGAAATTCTGTACCCATTAAATGACAACTCTCCATTCCCATCTCCACTCCTCCTTACCACTCTGCCTCTACTGACACCATTTCTATCTATGAATTTCTATCTATGAATTTGACTACTCTAAGAACTTCATTTGAATGGATTCATACAGTTATTTGTCCTCTTATGACTGCCATATTTAATTTAGCATAATATCTTCAAGGTTCATCCATGTTGCAGCATGAACCAAAATTTCATTCCTTTTTAAGACTGAATAGTATTCTATTGCATGTATAAACCCCATTTTGTTTATCCATTCATCTATTGATGGATACTTAGGTTGCTCCCACCTTTTGGCTATTGTGAATGTGGGTGTACAAAAACCTGTTCCAAGTCCCTGATTTCAATTCCTTTAGGTATTTACCCAGAAATTAAATTCCTGGATCATATACTAAATCTATGTCTCATTTTCTGAGGACTGCCATATTGTCTTCCACAGTGGCTGTGCCATTTTACATCCCCACAAGCAATGGAACCAATAAGGGTTCCAATTTCTCCACATCCTCACCAACACTCATTACTTTCTTCTCTTCCCTCCCTCCCGGCCTCCCTCCTTTCCTTCCTTTCCTTCTTTCTTTTCTTCCTTCCTAGTAACAGCTATCCTAACGAGTATGAAAGGTTTGCTAACCTTTTTGTCTTTCAAATAATAGCCTAAAATGACTCTCAAGTCTTTGTTGAATATCTTGGAGCACATCACTCAACAAGCAGCCTGTCATTTTTATTTATGTATTATTTTATACTTAGCTACTCTGGAAGTCAGTTACCACTTTTATGCTCCCTCACTTCACCAAGACAAAGAGTTTCCTGCAGTTTACTCTCACTGCTTTGGAATTTTGCTACCAGAAGGAACAAAGGTCATACCGGTACATAAATTTGTGATATTTATATGCATTCTTTCCTCAAGTCACTTATAAAAACACTAAGAGCACTAATCTCTATTTGCCCACACCTGCCACTTTTGCAATTAGATTTTAGAGGTAGATATAACATGGGGCAGCACCGCACAAAACATTAAAAACTATAGGCTTAGGATATAGGTGCTTAGGTTCAATTCTCAATGTTGCTACCACCTTTAGCTGTGTACCTTTAGGCAGGTTACTCAACCGCACTAAATTGTATCCTCTAATCTGCAAAACTGAGAAAATAACTCTATCTATTTTATAGTGTTATGGTAGGATTACTAAGATAGATCTGTGTGAAAGCCTTGGCCCATTGCCTGACACAGTCGAGTTAGATAAATATTAGCTGATTATTATGCTATTTGAACTTTAACAACAATAGCTATCAGCTAAATTTACTCAGTCAGAGACTATCCTAAAGGTTTTATATGCAGTGGGCTCTTCTAATCCTTTGAACACCCCTCTGAAGCTGGCATTGTTATCCTTATTATCCAGATGAAACTACAGAAAAGCTACATAAACTGAATGTACACAGTGACCAAGAGTGCAAAATGGAATCCCAATCCAGTTAATCTGGCTCCAGAGACTGCTCCTTACTACCATATAACCTAGCCTCTCAAATAACAACAGGGGCCAGGCAGCAAAGCAAATGAGTGAAAGCTGCCAGATTAAATGGCAGACTGAAGACTACACAAACCTTTAGAAAGGACAAGCCACTACTCAGCTCCAGCCAGTTATTGCCATAGACGAATGCAGGTTTAATGTGGTCAGTTCTTCCAATTTTTCAAGAGAAAATAGTAAACTGATTTTGGCGGACTGAATGCAGACCTCAATCAAGTCTGTGTTGGGCCCATGTATAAGATATGGCTGAGTGATTTTCCCAAGGTTACAAAACTGGGGTCCAATGGCACTCTCTAAATCAGAGAACTGTAGGCAAGTACAGAGAGATAAAGAGAGGTTGTATCATATGAATTTTGTTCTTCCCTACAGAAGTAAACACAGGAATGATAATATCTACAGGCAGTCATTAACTTCTGCTGATACCCTGTCCTTACCTATTATTACTCTTGTGCTGAAAGCTGAGTCTTCTCATATATCTATTAGTTCATTTTTCCACAACTCTAATTAGGTAAGTAGGGCATAAACATTATTCCCATTTTAAAGATGTCAAAAGTGAGGCACTGGCTTGCCTCAGTGATGAAAGCCTCAACTCCTAAATAGAAGAATTTTACATTAAATGGAATATAGAAATTAAAGTACTGGTAGCATCAACACCCTAGCTAGACAGCTAGGACCCCATGAAATAAAATGATTTCTCTAAAATCGGGTGACTAGTAGCAGTGGAATTTAACACAGCTAGGGTTTTTATAATTCTAAACCAGCATACCAATACCTACACAATGTCTCTAATTCCTGAGTAGAAACAGAGAAAGGAATCTACAAATATCTCCCACCAGAATCACAGAATAGTTGGATGACACCCAAGAGAAGAAACAGGCACAAAGAGATAAGCTCGCCTATCCTAGAGCATACCACCAGTTAGAGGCAGAGTGGAATCCAAGTCCAAGATGTCTAATTCCAAAGCCACTGCTCTTCCTGAAGTATGGTAAGCAGGGGCACTGGATGATTTCAAACAGTAAAGCAATGATTTTTAACAATTATGTATTATAATGAGTAAGAGAAAGAACTAGTACTACATAAAACCCATGATTTGGGGGTGGAGGCTGGGAGAAAAAGATGAAGGGAAATAAGAGATTCAAACTTCTAGTTATAAAATAAATAAGCCATAGAGATGTAGTGTACAGCACAAAGAATATAGTCAATAATATTTTGATAATTTTGCATGGTGACAGATGGTTACTAAACTTAGTGTGGTGATCATATCATAAGGAATATAAATGTCAAATCACTATGTTGTACACCTGAAACTATGGCAATTGTACTGTAATAAAATTTTTCTTAAACTATGACTTCATAGACATTATAATAATATAATACAGTTTCCATTCAAACTAGAAAAAATGTTAAGTAATAGCACAGGTGCTACCCCTTAAATATGACAAAAGTAAAAAAGATGGGGCTCAAACTTCTGAAATTTAGAGAACAGTTTACTAGGAAACTTTACTACCTACCGCATTAATGGAGGGAGGGCATCTAAATCTAGGCTATTTGATACACACTCAAATGCAAACAGGGAAACTAGGGATTGATCTCAAAAGATATTAGGAGAAAGTGACTATATTAACAAAGACAGTTACAACCTAATCAGTTATGCTGTGATCAGTCTACAGAAAGACTACAAAATGGCCACAACGAAGATTGAAAACATTCAGCCTCACTAATAATCAAAGCCAGTTATATGAGAACTGAAGCAAATAAATTTTTTATGATATCATTTTTCACATACTGACTGAATTGGCAAAGATTGAATGATGCTTAGCAATGGCTATGCTACAGTCTCAAAATAAACAAGTATAAGCAGCTTGGAGGGCAAATACGTATCAAATGTATTTTTTTTTTTAAAGATTTATTTTTATTGTTTTTGACAGAGAGAGAGACAGAGAGAGACAGAGAAAAGGGGGAGGACCCCGAACAGTCTCCATAGTTGTACATCATTGGTTTTTCCACATAGTTTCATTCCACAGGTGGGCATGAAGCTGCACAGGGCAGGAACTGGGCTGGGGTCTCGCCCCAGTGAGAACTGAACTGGGGGCACTCCCCAGTTCAGCATATGGGTCCGCACAGGCCGGGGCTGGGATTCGATCCTTGGTCGCAGGGGCTGCAAAGTGAGCGCTTAACCCACTGAGCCATCCCAGCTTCCCCTCAAATGTATTTTATAAATATAAAAAACATCCATGCCCTCTGACCTGGAATCCCATTTCTATCATTTTATTCTAAAGTAAAAAAAAAATTTTTTTTCCCACAGACGTTTAGCTACAAGAATTGTGATAAAAGCAAAAATTAAATAGAATTAAGGGGACTGGTTAAATTCTAGTATAGGCCTTTGACAGGTTACAGTGCTGCCATAATATCATGTTTTAGAACAGTTGTTCTCAAAATATGTTCCATGAACCCCAGAAGAGCTGCGAAATCAAAACTATTTTCACAGTAACACTAAAACGTTATTTGCCTTTTCCACTGTGCTGAATTGCACTGATGGTGCAAAAGCAATGGTGGTTTATAAAAACTACTGGTGTCTTTGTGCTAATCAAGGTAGTATGGCGACCTGTACTAGTCATCAGTGTATCCTTAATTGCCACATGCTGGCAGTAAAAAACAAATTTCACTGAGGAATGTCCTTGATAAAGCTGTAAAAATAGTTTCATCAAATTTCAATCAGAGTACACATCTTAAAATTCTGTATGATGAAATAGTGCATACATACACACAGAAGAAAAGAAGAAAGGAAGGAGGAAGGGAAGGAAGTAAGGAAGGAGGGGAGGAACTGGGAGGGAAGGGAAGGGAAGCGAAGGGAAGCAAAGGGGAGGGAAGCACACATAAAACACTTCCACTGAACAGCAAAGAATAACTGGTATTTTATGGAAAAGCATGTATGTGTTAGTTTGCATTGTGAACTGAATTGGCTGCTTTTTTTCATGGAATACTATTTATACTTGAAATGACTGACAAACTATGGTTATTCAGACTTGGGTATTTGGTGGATATTTTCTCAAAAAAAAAAAAAACAACCAAACAACCAGCAGTATTGGTAGCCAATGATAAAATTCAAGCTCTCAAGTAAAAATAAGAATTTTGGAAAACTTGTATTCAAAACAGGAGATCAGTTATTTCCCAATACTTAAAGACTTTTCTGATAAGACTGGTGGTGAAATTATTATAACAAATATGATTTCTTAAAATACATAATGAAATATGTCAAGATTTAGAAAATCTAAACTCAGTGAACCAATATTTACCAAATGAGCAATGCATGATGTAATTAAATAATGCAGTGGGCTCTTCTAACCCTTTTAATAATCCTATGAAGCAGGCATTGTTATCCTTATTATCCAGATGAAACTACAGAAAAGCTACATAACCTGAAGGTACACAGTGACCAAGAGTACAAAATGGAATCTGAATCCAGGTAATCTGGCTCCAGAGACTGCTCCTTACCACCATATAACCCAGCCTCTCAAATAACAGGGGCCAGGCAGCAAAGCAAATGAGTGAAAGCTGCCAGATTAAATGGCAGACTGAAGACTACACAAACCTTTAGAAAGGACAAGCCACTACTCAGCTCCAGCCAGTTATTGCCATAGACGAATGCAGGTTTAATGTTGCCAGTTCTTACAATTTTTCAAGAGAAACCAATAAGCTAAGGGGAAGGCTTTAAAGGCAGACTAATGGACTTTAATGTAACAGACTGAAAAATTCTCTGATGTGGTATCAAAGTCTACATTGCAACCAATCATTAAGAAACTCCTACTTGACTTCTGATAGAGTATCAAAGAATACAGTTATTTGATAAGGCATTAAAATACTCTTCCCCTTTTCTAATTACAACTGTGTAAGGCTGAATTTTCTTCATATATATCAGCTAAACCAATTATTTCACAACAGATTCAAAGTAAATGTCTTGATGTCTACTATGGCACTGAAAAGATTTGAAAATATATTAACAGTACTACTGTTCTCACTATTTTTTTTATCTGGAAAACAGTTATTTATAATCAAAACAGTACGTTAATACGAAGTTTATTACTGCTATTCTTCACTACATAAATTTTAAAATTTTCTCAGCTTTAAATTCTAATACAATAAAAACTGATAAATATGACTCACATAAACAAAAAAACGTTTAAGGTCTTCGATGATTTTTAAGAATATAAAGAGGTTGAGGGGAAGCTGGGATGGCTCAGTGAGTTAAGCGCTCACTTTGCAGCCCCCGGGACTGAGGATTGAATCCCGGCCCTGGCCCGTGTGGACTCCCAGTTCAGTTCTCACCAGAGTGAGACCCCAGCCCAGTTCCTGCCCTGTGCAGCCAATCGCCCACCTGTGGAGTGAAACTATGTGAAAAAACCAATGATGTACAACCATGGAGACTGTTCAGGGCCCTCCCCCTTCTCTCTGTCTCTGTCTCTGTATCTCTCTCTCTCTCTGTCAAAACAATAAAAATAAATCTTAAAAAAAAGAAAAAAGAGGTTGAGACCAAAGAGTTTGAGAAGTTTTGCTTTAGAACAGTGGTTCTTAACTAGGGTAATTTTGTCCCCAAGGAGCATTTGGCAATGTCTGGAGAAATTGTTGGTTGTCACAACTAGGGAGATGCTTCTGGCATGTACTGGTTGGAAGCCAGGAATGCTGCTAAACATCCCACAATGCACAGAACAGCTCCCATAGCAAAGAACTACTCAGCCCAAAATGTAAATACAGGTGAGGTTGAGAAGCCCTGCTTTTCAAGAATATTCAATGACATATGAAAAAAAAATTAACATTATATAAGAAAAAAGTTATAAAACAGCAGAGAGGGCTTAGTTTCAATATTCTTAAAAAATATGTACATGTATATATGAAAAGGCTAAAATATATCCCAAGTGTCAAAAATGGTCATACTGAGTAGGTGGAATACTTCTTACTTTCTTTAAATATCTCTTTATTTTTCAAGTTTCATATAATTAATACAATATATTTTTTTAATTTATGAATAAATAGGAAGCTTATCTTATAAGTGTTATATTATGATGTATGATTAAATCGGAAATTCTCAATAGTAAAGTATGAAATTAGTGAAATGTCAAAAAACAAAAGCTCCTCATACAGAGCTGGAGCAGTGGTGTCCAACCTTTTGGCTTTCCTGGGCCACACTGGAAAAGGAAGTGTCTTGGGCCACACATAAAATATACTAACACTAATGACAGCTGATGAGCTAAGAAAAGAAAAATCACAAAAAAAATCTCTAAGGTTTTAAGAAAGTTTACAAATTTGTGTTGTGCCTCATTCAAAGTTGTCCTGGGCTGCATGCAAACTGCGGTTGGACAAGCTTAAGATAAAGGAACAAAAAACCAGATTCTTAGGGCCTCAACAGCAGTAAGGATTTACAAGGAAGTTATTTAGGTAGACCAGATTGTCTTTATGTCCAGTCCCTCTTCTTTTGTCATAGACAACTAACCTGGACAATGTGCTCCCCTGATTATATAATATATATCACAGATGCACTTCATGCATTCTGAGCAATTTCAGGTTTTCTAGTTTGTTTTATTTTCCCAATATGAATGCTGCCTGCCTGACTTTGGCAAAATTCCTTGCATAAAGAACATTAACAAGTAATAAAGCCTTTTCTCTTTTGGGACAATTCTAAAGATTGAACCAATATAGGCTCCAATGCTTTCTTAGTCCTTCAAGGAAGGCACACAATTATACCCACCCTAAAACAGGTATCAACTATGAAACTAAATCAAGGGCAGCTTAAAGACAGTTGCCAAACACGCAAACTTTGGTTGTTTCTTGCCAGTATGTCTAAAGGAAAAACACATGCCTCAGCCATTTATGGCAGCAAGGAATAAGATATCTGCATTAAGTCATCAAACATGGTTAAAGCATTTACAAAAAAAAAAAAAAAAAGAAACATTATAATCCTCAGAGACTCCAATTAGTCATTTGGCCTTAAGTAGTAACACAAAAGATAGAACTGGAATTTAGATACAAGACTTGAATGGAAATTCAGCATAAGAGAAGTTGTGTAGCAAGATTTTGACATGCATCTGGATTTGCAAAAATTCCCCCTCCTGAGTAATGTTGTTGGAAGGAAACAGACTTTCCAAAGTAAGGAAGTATAGGCAGGCTAAGAATTAAAACTGGAGTGAGACTCAGCCAGAGTGACAGTCTGCCTCCATCCTGGAAACTCTCTACTTACTTATCTGTAAAATAATGGGCCACCACCAATTTAATTAAAACAACCATGTTCAGGGACAATGAAGTGACATATAGCACGTACTGGCAGAGTAAACCACCTGAAGAGGTTAACACTTGACTTAAGTCCTTTAAAAATGCAGAACCTCATGACTTTCCTTGTCAAGGGCCCAGAGACCCATATTTTAATCTTGATTGTACTACTTACAAGTAGTGAGCTGCTGGGCAAATTACCCCTTTGTTCCTTTGTATTCTTATATGTAAAATTAAAGGCATCGGTTAGATTATTATTACTCCTTTCCAGAAAAGTCTTTGATTATACGTATCAGTAGCGTAAGTTTCACAAGTGAGAATGGTGAAATTAGGACTCAAACGCAGATCTCTTGAACTTCTTTATTGATGACATTCTACAATATAAAAGATGTTCTAGAGCCAACTGGCTATGTACCTGAAAAACTACAATTCCTGAAAACCCTTCTCAGGGCCAATCTATATAGTACTTGAGGGGGCCAACATTTACCCCAAATGTACTCTAGTGTTGGTCAGATATTTCACAAAACTAAACCTGTAGGATGGTTTTAATATCAGTATCACAATCACTTTTGATTAAAAACACACCTCAGGGAAAAAAATCCCAACTCAATGGAAAATCATTCCTCAAAATCAGCACTTCAAAAAACAACACACAGGGGGAAGCCAGAATGACTCAGTGGGTTAAGTGCTCACTTTGCAGCCCCAGGGACCGAGGATCGAATCCCGGCCCTGGCCCGTGAGGACCCATATGCTGAACTGGGGAGTGCTCCCAGTTCGGTTCTCACAGGGTTGAGACCCCGGTCCAGTTCCTGCCCTGTGCAGCCTTGTGTCCACCTGTGGAATGAAACTATGTGGAAAAACTAATGATGTGCAACTATGGAGACTGCTCTGGGCCCTCCCTCCCCCTTTTCTCTGTCTCTGTATCTCTCTCTCTGTCAAAAACAATAAAAATAAAGCTTTAAAAAAAAAAACAACACACAGGAAGAGCGTACAAGTGAACAACAGAACTAGAGCTGTAAAAGGAGGTATATTAATAGAAAGGAAGGGGGGAAATTAGCCTTTGTTTGGACTTTACATTTTTCTTAACAGTTTTAGCCTTCCCCTCCACCCCTTTCTAAGAAGAAGACAAGGAGGGGACAAATAACTAACCAACCACTCTGCCTCTCAGGCTCAATTCAGTACCTCAAAAGTGGCAACTGAAAGATTCAACCTAGAGAGAATGGAGGCTTGGCAGCTTTTCCACCAGAGGCATTCAATGGTGAATGGGATGAGTTAAGAAACTAGGGCTTTGGTTTTACTTGAGAGTACCAGACAGTCTGAGGATTAGGATGAATAAGTGGCCATATAACTAATCATCCAAACTAGGACCTTTTTAAGAATGAAAGAAGCACTAATAATTATACTGGGACAATGGGGACACTGGGACAGTCCCAAGTAAACGAGGATATATAGTCACCTTAGTTATAAAGAACCCCAACAGGCAGCATGGGAGGCAGGGGACCTACAGTGTTACCTTATCATCCACACAAGGTAATCTTACCTCACCTTATCAACTAGCAGGAGGCCCAGCAGAGGTACCAGGGAAGATGGGAATCTGCCTTTCCACCACCATCTCTGCGACCTGGATCTATTATAAATCTGTCAATGCCCTCAAATGCCATTTTCTCCTTGATTTCCACATGCCTCAGCCCTGGAATATAACTTTCATTTTAAAATTGGCCCCAAACAAAAAATGGTACTCAGAGCACACGAACTTCATCTTCAGTGTATATCAACTCTGTATCCTGAGAGGTACAAGATAGAATCTTGTTTTCAACACTGCAAGGAGTGAGGAAGATAGCAAGGACAGTGTGAACATGAAGACACGGGAAGGACAGACAACTAGAGTGACAAATTACTATTGTCATGCCTTTCCCTAAATCCTTGACTTAGGAAAATTGGGAAGAGCAAATGGAATCCAAGACCAGAACCTACAGAGCAACCCTCCTTGTACAACCAGTGAGTGAATAACCTTGGAAATGAAATGCCTTCTTTTTCACAGACACAGAATGAAATTGCTGGTGACAGAAGTAAATTTTATTGGCAAGAACACTATACTTCAAGTTCACTAAGGATTAAATAAGCTTATCATCTGGTTAGGAGTCATACTTCCCTCTATGATACTGTGTCTGTGGAAAAGTGCTTCCAAATGACTTAGCAGTGAGGGCTCTTTGGGCAAATAATCCCATGTTACATTGTTTAAACCTTTTTCCAAAAAGCACTTTATTCTGAACCACATTCTTCATCTGTGCCCCAGGCATAGGTATTTTCTCCCCATATGTAATAATGAGGAAAGATAGATATTTCTGTTGGCTGAAATTCAGCCAAATGTACTCAATCAGCATGCTTTCAGCAGAAATCAAACTCAAATTACAGGCTCAGTAAATACATATGAGTATATAGTGTTTGTACTTTTAGTTGGGCTAATGGAGAAGAGGAACTAACCTGGTAACCAGAATATATCTACCCCTCCTTAGACTAAAGTAGGTAAGTTTAACCCAGTGTGAAGTTGGTCAAATTTTATGTAAGCAAGTGTGGAACACACGAAGTATAAAATGTAGACTTTAGATGATTGCCAAGACCAAATCCAGGTGAAGTGATTTCTAGCACCAACTGCTTGAGGGGTGAGTGTTGTAGCTGTGACCTGAACAGTGCTTATTGGCTCCAAGCCTACTGATCCAACCCCTTAGCCTCACCCCCATTCCTCTGTTTACACATAAAGGGGGAAAAAACAGTTAGCAAAGTTATCAATGATAGCATCAAGAGATAAGAATGTAGGAAAAAGTCAAATTCTTTTAAAATGTACTTAACATTCTAAAAATTTCAGAGCAAATAGCAGCATGTCTTAGAGCTCACACTGACATGCGCTATAACCCACCACAAAATGTAAGAGCTTTCACCATGTACTCAACGCCTCAGTTTTCTCATATGTAAAATAAGAATAGTACCACCCTTACCTTAGGAAAGATTTTTAAGTATTAGATGTGATCATGTATATAAATATGCCTGACACATATGAAATATTTGATAAATGAATAACATGATCAATATTAGATATTTTTATTGTTAAGCATTATTTTTATAAACAGAAATATCTCAGGTGAATGTCAGATGAGGCATTCCTACTTAATTTGGTAGACACTGGAGAGCACTGTAGATTTTTGAGAGATCAGCAGGGAATTTGAGAAAATGAGAGTAAGTTTTAGGAAGCTTAAAGTATGTTTGCAGTGATGACTAGTAAGTATTAAAATTGAAAAAAAACCCAAAAACTTAGGATACACCTATTGGAACCAAATTTTCTATGAAGACCAAGGTAACAGGTCAAAATAATAAAAACCTTTTGGCGGGGAAGCCAGGATGGCTCAGCAGGTTAAGCACTTGCTTTGCAGCCCCATGGACCAAGGATCAAGTCCTGGCCCAGGCCCGTGCAGACCCATATGTTGAACTGGGGTGTGCTTCCCATGAGGGAGGCCCCCAGTTCAGTTCTAGCCCCCCACCCCTGTTCGGCCCCTGGCTCAAGGGGACATGCCTCCCATTAAGGAAGCCCCCAGCCCAGTTCCTGCCCTGCGCGGCCCCCACCCACCTGTGTGAAATTAAACTATAGAGACTGCTCTGGGCCCACCCCCCTCTGTCTTTCTCTGCCTCTGTCAAAAACAATAAAATAAATCTTTAAAAAAATAAATAAATAAACTTTCTTTAATCCCTAGAATGATTTCACTTCATTTTAACCAGAAATAATATATTGTAGCAGGTGTCCCAAAACTCACGCAACAATTTTGATAGAAAACACAGGTTTATAATTAAAAATTATAAATTTTTCATTGATTCATAAAGTATACAGTATAGGGTTATGTATGGAATGCATATCGGGTAAATGGCCTCCACGGCTTTACTGGCACATACACACTCTTTTGTTATTGCCTGACCAGCCGCATTTTCGAAGAATGGTCCGATGATGCCTCCAGCCCAAAATCCGCACCAAACAGTAACACGTTGTGGATGCATTTGTTTCTCAACAATCACCCGTGGATTTTCCGAACCCCAAATGCAACAATTTTGTCGATTAACCAAGCCATCAAGATGAAAATGAGCCTCATCGCTGAAGATGATTTTGTTCGAAAAATCAGCATCCACTTGTTGTTCCATTATCCATTCAACGAACTCTATTCGCTGTGCATGGTCAGTAGGCTTCAGTTCTTGAGTCAACTGAACTTTGTAAGCATGAAGATGCAAATCTTTCGTGAGAATACGCTGTAGAGAGCTTCTCGAAATGTCCAATTCTTGACCACAGTGCCGAATTGATGTCCCTGGACTCTCAGCAACACTCTCATGAACTGCTTCGATGTTCTGTGTTGAACGACTTGTTGAAGGACGGCCAGAGTGTTCAAGATCACTAATTGATCCAGTCTCCCTAAATTTTTTAATTAATCTCTTCACAGTTGATGAAGTTAAATCACTATTCCGACCATATTTTGTATGAAAATTGCGAACCGTAGCTGCCAAACCTTCATTATTTTAAAAATATTGCTCAACAATGAAAATGCGTTGTTCTTTCGTGTAGCACTCCATTTTTAATAACCCTGAACTGTCAGCTGTCATGCTGTCTTTTTTTTTTTTCGTTGGAAACACTTTACCGCACAAATGACACGAAATTAAAATCTTGCGTGAATTTTGGGACACCCATTAGTATCTATTTTTTTCCACTAATGCCCTACCTGTTCTCTGCATTATAGAACCCTCAGCAGTCATTTATCAATGTCCTTTCTTGATTCTTTGGAACTTAGTTATGACAATTAATATAAAACCTTCAAATTCCTTGTCTTTCTAGATTACAGATAACACTGGCTATTTTCTAAATGGCAAGTAAGACATATAAAGTGTTTAGGAGGATCTGGTAGATACTACATGCTAAATAAGTGTAAAAAGTAATTATTATTATTAAGATTAAAGAGGCAAATATAGTATGTTCTCATTGAATATTTTAAATTAACAAATAAGCATAAGACATCTGTGTGGAACAAGTTAACTTTACAGCAAAATACAGAAATATAATTTATTATCTAAGAGGAGCAAGCAGAGTTGTATATGTGCTCAGAAACTGCTAACATTCAGCTTTTAATTCTTTAGAAAAGATCTGACTCTGTCAAAAACAATAAAATAAATAAATAGATAGATAGATAGATAGATAGATAGATAGATAGATAGATAGATAGACAGACAGATAGATAACTGTGCTGCCTAAAAGAAGAGAAAGAAAACTATAAAAAGCTGACTTAGAAACAAGCATCTGTCTGGGAACAATGAGCCATACTCAAAGTCCTGACTGCCAAAGACTAACTGAGCAGCTCTGGGCAAGTCACTTTTCTATTTCTCCACTTCAATGAGGAAGAAAAGATATTTTTTAAAAAAAGGTTGGGGGGGAAAGCCAGGACGGCTCAGCGGGTTGAGCGCTCGCTTTGAGGCCACGAGGACCGAGGATCGAATCCCGGCTCCGGCCCAGGCAGGACTCACATGCTGAACTGGGGAGTTCCCACAGTTCGGTTCTCTAGCTGTCTCTGTCTCTGTCTCTGTCTCTCTCTGTCAAAAGTAAAATAGAAATAAATATGCACTGAAGATAAAATAACTACTCTCTATAAAAAAAAAAAAAAAAAAAAAAAATTAAAAAAAGGTTGGGGAAGCCGGGATGGCTCAGCGGGTTGAGCACTCGCTTTGCAGCCCTGGGGACCGAGGATCAAATCCCGGTCCCGGCTTGTGCAAACCCATATGGTGAACTGTGGTGTGCTTGCTGTGCGGGAGGACCCCAGTTTGGTTCTTGCCCCCCCCCCCGTTCGGCCCCTGGCTCAAGGGGGCATGCCTCCCATGCTGGAGGCCCCCAGCCCAGTTCCCGCCCTGTGCAGACCCCTGCCCACCTGTGTGGAACAAAAACCATGTCGAAACCTGATAAAGTTCAACTATGGAGACTGCTCTGGGCCCTCCCTCTTCTCTCTATGTCTCTCTGTCTCTATCAAAAACAATAAAATACATCTTTAAAAAAGAAAAAGTTTACCTAAGGGATGCCAGGTTAGCTCATCAGGTTGACTGCTTGCCGGCCTTGAAACTATGAGGTCCAGGGATCCACCCCCAACCCCTGCCACTGGCACCCACCCCCATCACCATAACACCCCCATTCCCCCATCCCCATAACACCCCCATCCCCCCCATCCCCCCAGCCTGGCCCATGCAAACCCACATGCTGAATGAACTGTGATGCAATTGGTAACCACTGGGATGGCGGTGAAGGTTCTCACTTCCCATGTGGGAGGCCCTGAGTTCAGTTCCCAACCCACACAGCCCCACTTCCACCTGTGTGGCATGGAACCATGTCACAATTAATGATGTACAACTATGTAGATTGCTCTGGGTCCTCCTCCTTCTCTCTCTCTCCCACCTTCTCTCAAACAAAATAAATGTTTTTTAAAAATCACCTAAAGGAAAGCTGGGATGGCTCAGCGGGTAAAGCGCTCGCTTTGCGGCCCCGATGACCGAGGATCGAATCCCGGCCCCAGCCCATGCGGACCCACATGCTAAACTGGGGTGTGCCCCCAGTTCTGTTCTTGCCGGGGCCTATGTGGGAGGCTCCTGGCCCAGTTCCTGCCCTGCACAGCCCTGTGCCCACCTGTGGAGTGAAACTATATGGAAAACTAATGTCAACTATGGAGACTGCTCTGGGCCCTCCCCCTTCTCTCTGTCTGTCTCTGTCTCTGTTTCTCTCTGTCAGAAATCAAAAAAAAAAATCTTAAAAAAAAAAAAAAATCACCTAAAATCAGTTTACATAGCCACACTTCGGCAAATAGTAATTTACCCTTACAACTAAACTAACAAATTTTAAAGGACAGGGAATTAAGTAGAAATGTAATTTCATATTCTCAGAATAGGGTTAATCCTAACAGATTAACATTCAGTTCTTTGATTATAAGAAACAATATAACATGGAGCACCAAAAATTGAAAACAGAATTGATTCCTTCTTAACCTATATCGGGGGTGGCAAACCTATGGTACGCGTGCCCAAAGTGGCACGCAGAATTATTGTTTTTTGTTATAAAAACACTCTATGCCTCTTATAGACATAAAAATAATCAATACCTCCATCTCACTCAATGGGTTGGCACGCGAGTCGAGCAAGTATACTCTTATTTCATAAACTTTGGCACTCAATCGCCAAAAGGTTCACCACCCCTGATCTATATATATAAAATCTTCATTTGAATTTGGATTTTAGTTCCTTGAACCTTAAAAGGCTTTAATTCCACCTTGAGTTTATAAATTTAGACTAAAATAATAAGAAAAGCAATTACTTCTTTCCTGAAACCATGAAAAAGAAAAAAAGATTAAAATTAAACACTGTTTACTAGCAATGTAAGTGCTCAATGCATAAGAAAATAAGTGTATCTACTTCTTAAATCAGAATTCAGAAAGCAGTATCCATTTGTGTTAAGTTTTACTGGCCAATAAAGTTTACCTGATCTAAATGATTCCAACTGTACTTGACAATCAAATTTATCAATTATCAGTGAATGAGCACACTTTTGCACTTGGGCTTACACTGCCTTTCAAAATGTGGTAACTGAAGGCCTGGGCTCTTAGGAACTCTTAAGTAATCAAAAGCACATTGGTGGAAGTCAAGTCAGTGATGATCCTTTGAACTACACTGAACACAAAGACAACTTTTTGATGTGCTAATAATGTTTAATGAGACTGGTGGTCATCAGTTAAACCTCACTAGGTTATTTTAAAGTAGAAGTGACAAACCCAGCCAAAATTCTGAATTTGCCAATCTTTGATAGATATCATTTAGCTGACTGAAGAACATGTGAGAAAAATAATGTGTATCTATAAATATCCATGTTACCTTATCCTTATCACATGATTTCTATAATTTATCATAGCAATGTCCTCAAAGGCCATCTCTATGAGCCTTCTTTCTTTCCCACTTAAACTCACAGGTAAGAGGCTTAAACTGCAAACCTGAGAAAAGCAAAATCTATTAAGGTATCATAAAGTAGAGGGGAAAAATTGAAAAGGGTCAGACACTGTTACACATGAGAAGTAAATGCTCCTAAAATGAAAGCTCCTTGAGAGCATGATTATACATGATTTATCGTTTGTTCTTCTCATAGCTCCTGTCTTATAAATAGTATGCACTCAAAAACTATTTGTTAAACTAATAAATAGACCAAAGAATAAAAATATTTTCAAAGCAACAGATTATCAATAAAGAGACAAGCCCAGAAGAAAATCCAAGAATTGATTCCCTAATCACCTCGTCAAAATGTATACACTAGGAAAGCTTTTCAAAGTCAAAATCTGCCCTCCTACTGGCCTTATTTCTCCTGATAAACTCACCACTGGATCAAGAAATTAATTCTAATTAAATATATGAGAAGTTTTAATATAGTCAAACTTTAACTAGCTGAAGCCAAACACTTTACCTATAGATAATATGCTCTTAGATAATTTACAAAAACTAATTCCATAATATGTGATATAACTTGTGATTGGGTAACAGGAAATGGCCATAATTAATGGGTTCAAATTAAGCATGTAGTTATTATCATAGCTATTATTTGATGCTTAAAAATATATGCTTTGATGACAATACTGGAGAACTTATTCACAAAGCATGTTTAACAGTTCACCTCCTTGAGATCTCTTTCAATTTTTCACATTGTACTCTGCTATGTGCAATAAATGTTAGATGTTGTTGGTGGTGTCAATCTCCAAAAAGCTTTTTGTGAGCTTCAAGTTAAACAACAATAATAACAGTTGGAGCAGCAATAGCACTTAGAGCAATAGCATGAGATAGGCCATTGTGCTAGGAACTTGTGCTGAGAACTTTACAAATGTTATTTATTCAACCTCACCACAACCCTTTGAAGTATTACTGTCCTTATTATATGAATGAGGAAACAAGAGAGAGAGGATAAGTGACTTGTCAAAAGTAACCCAGTTATCAAGTAGTTGAGTTGATATTCACTTCCAGGCAGCTTGACTCCAGGGTTCATGCTCTTAACGTCTATATACAATTGTGGATACTTATAATTATCAACATGGTCAGAGACCCATGTGAATAGAAATAGGACTAAATAGCTACCCCAGTTATAAATAGGAAACAGAATTGCAATCCAAATCAGATACACTTAGAGCTACATTGTGATACAGCTCCCAATCAGATCCCAAGACGTTCACTTCTTCCTGAAGAAAAGACTTTTCAGATGCCAGGATAGCTCAGCAAGTTGAGCGCTTGCCTTGCAACTGTGAGGTCCAGAGATCGAATCCCAGCCCCAGCCCGTGCAAACCCATATGTTGAACTATAGCACAAATTCTAATCGCTGGGATGGCTCAAGAATGTTCTCACTTCCCATGTGGGAGACCCTACCCCATGAGGATCCATTTCCACCTGTGTGGAATGAAACTATGCCACAACTAATGATGTACAACTATGGAGACTGCTCTGGGCCCTCTCCCCTTCTCTCTTTCTCTCTCACCTTCTCTCAAAACAATAAAATAAATCTTTAAAAGATGGGAAAGAAAAAAGACTTTTAAGCAAACATATAAAGGACTCCATTCGAGGGAAAAGGAGAAGCATAGAGAAGGCATTGGAGGCAATAGAAAAGTACTAGATGCAACCAAAGACTTAAAAGGTAAACCAAGATGTCCTCTAAATATGTGTACTAACTAACATAACCTCAATGTTGTTGGGATCTCATGTAAATAGCACAACATACATTGTTCCTCATCTCTCAAAGAACAGACATACATGAACATTCTAAGAAGACTGAAAACATCAAGCATAAACTATTTTTTATATATGAAGTAACGTTCCCTCAAACCCAAGTAGTTTACAAAGTACCTTCACATATAACATTTCATTGAATACTACTGCCCTGTTAGGTAGTAAGGGCATTATGAGAAATGAAGGGACTTACCTTCATACAATTTGTGACCCAGTAGAGCCTCCAACTCATGTCATGTGACACTAAATCTCAGGCTCCTTCCACATCACACTGTGCTTCCTAACTCCACATCAAAAGGTCACAAAACAATCCTGTCTGGCCATTTGCACAGGTTCATTACCAATGGTGTAAGAACAAATGTCAGCTAATAATGACACAAGTTATAAGTACAAAGGGGAAAGAAAATGAACTCAGCATTTTCTGAGCGGCCTAGCATTCTGTTTGCCACCCAACCTAAACTTTGCCTAATGTAGTTCTCACAACAGCCCTTTCAGTAGGTGGTTGGTATTCCCATTGCATAGATGAGGATACAGATTCAAAGCTCGGCAACTTGATCAAGGTCACACATTAAATGACACAGCAGTGATTTTAATCATGTGTTTGCTATACCACACTGCCTTACATGATATCATGTCCTTTTATGATCAAAGAAAAATACTTTATAGGTTCAAATATTTAATGTTTTATAATGTCAAAAAACTATTCTGCCACTTGTTGATGTCACAAACTCAGTTCTCCAACAGAGCAGGTTTTCTCCTTCCTGATATTCTCTGGTTTACTCTTAATGTTGGCCTCATTGTGCCCTGAAAAAGGGGCTAGCTGTTAGAACAAAAAAGCAATGATGTAAGACCACAGGAATCATGCAAGTATTATTTTTGCCCTAGGTCTAAGTTAATTCTATCAAACAGAATGTGTCAGTTACAAGAATGTGAGCCCCCTCCGACAATTTGGAAACGAAAACAGTGAACTACAGTAAACTAACTTTGAACAAAAATTTTAATCACCACTTTCTGAAGACTTTAAACAATCCAGACAAGATAAATGAACAACAAAATGCTTAGAAGTAATTTCAATACCATCCTAGAGTCTTGCTTCTCACCACCTTATTGTGAAGCATTAGGGATGGCGTTAACCTCAAAATACTATGTGCTCCTCCCCTCAGGTGTTAACTTCTAAAGAAGGACAATGATAGATAAAATGTAAACATGATACTGTAAATAGTTTTAAACATGTAAAAATTATTGAAAGACTCCCTAGAACAAAATTCAATTAGCTTTAACAAGTTAAGCTGTATTTATGATTCCCAGAGGGGGCTTCCTTATCTGAAGCAAACAGGAGGAACTCTGTTAGTATAAGTTGTACTCATAATGGAAGGTGAATAACTAAAAAAGCTCTTAACCAAAACTTTACGTTTTGGGAACAAATAAGGACAGCTAAGCCTATCTAAGCGAACTGGAGGGGTGAAAAGAAAAGGAATCTGCAAGGACTAGGAACATGGGCAGCAGTAGATAAAAAGCTAGGGGAATTGTGAGGGAGGGGGGAAATAAGGGGCAGAGGAGGCTGAAACCCAGAAAGTACTGATGGCGATGGGCAACTTAGACCTAGAAAAGTGAGGAAATGAATGCCTAGGACCAAAAGGTTTGCCAGAGACTGCCTTGTGGAAAAAAACCTCGGCTTCTATTTACAGACTAAAATTAGGATAAAGGAAATAAACTGGCCAAGACTAGAGAAAATGGGGTTCATTTAGGACATAGGGGAAAGTCCTGAACAAGGATAACTGGTAGAGAATGGAGGCAACTTTTTAGTGTTTTTAAAAAAGTGTTGACTTTAAATGGTGAATTATATGGCATGTGAGTTACATCTTAATAAACCTGTTACTGTTCTTTTTTAATGTGTTAAACTGGGCAATGTATGACTGTACTTATGATTTAATTAACATTTGTTCAGTCTATAAAAGAGTAACCCCCAAAATTCCCTCACCCACTTGGGTAAGTTTACTTGTGTCTGGGAAGGAAACAGGAGAATTAAGAATACAGAAGAGGGGAAAAGCCGGGACGGCTCAGCGGGTTGAGCGCTTGCTTTGAGGCCACGAGGACCGAGGATCGAATCCCGGCTCCGGCCCAGGCAGGACCCACATGCTGAACTGGGGAGTTCCCACAGTTCAGTTCTCTAACTGTCTCTGTCTCTCTCTCTCTCTCTGTCAAAAGTAAAATAGAAATAAATATGCACTGAAGATAAAACAATTACTCTATAAATATACTCTATACTCTATAAAACATAAAAAAAAAAAAAAAAAAAGAATACAGAAGAAACAGTAGGAGGAAAACCTGGGAGCTTTTAAAGAGATTTTCCCCCATTTTGCCTTTGAAATTTTTGGCAGTGTGGGGGAAGGAAGCTTTTGTTTGGGGTATGCATTGAAGTGGAATATCAGGTTTCTTCAGGGGATGATCTAGGGCCAAAATCTACCTAATCAAAGGGAAAACGATCTGGGGTGGAAAAGTCAAGTCAATTCTGGAGAAACCCCAGAAGGTCTATCGTGAAATGATCATACAGGTCTTATCTCTGCTACCCCTAAATTGGACAGCACACCCCGTGTCACTTCCGAATGTTGCTTGCGAAGAAGACCGATGCTTTGCCATGATCCCAGAAGTTTCTGGCGAGCTGCCCACTGACGCAAATTAGAAAGCCATTCGGGGACCTGCCCGGGTGAAATGAAGCGCCACGTCCAGCGCTGGGCTCCCTCTTCCTCCCTCTCAATGTAGGAAAAGGGAGGGAGGAGGGCAGAAGGCGAGTGGGAACGCCAGATCAACCGTCTTCGTCCTCCTCCCCTTAGACAAGATTTCGGGGAGCCGCCCCCAGCGTATCCCCATCCCCACTCATCTGCCCGGGGCCCGCGATCCCCGGCAGCAAGGAGGCGGCGGCGAGCCTCCCCTCGGGCAGGAGGCGCACTTCCCCAGGGCAGCTGTCGCGGCGGCCCGCCGGGCCCGAGCCTCTCCGGGAGCAATAGGCTATCGATTCAGCGGCCTGTCGCTAGGAGCCTCGGGGAGAGCGAGGCCTACACCGCCCGGCCGGAGCCCAGGCCTCGATTTCGCCACTTTCCCCACACACCGGCGGGGGAGCCTGGGGGCAACCAGGTCCAGCTGGGCGGGAGGGCGGAGGAGTGACGACCACCTGAAACGGCAGCCGCGGGGAAGGGGGTGGGGGGTGCGGGAGCCAGGCTCCCGCCAACAAGTCCCCGGGGTCGCCCCCCGCCTCACAAGTTGCGCATACAAGTTCAGGCCAGCGCCCCTTCGCTTCCAGCGCCCTCGCCACTCCCGAAACCATAATAAAAACAAAACGGAAGGAGACGGAGCTGGGCCCTTAGGAGCGCGGAGGGGTGGGGGTGGCCAACAGCCGCCCGCCCGCCAGTCACCTCCCCTCAGTGCACCCAGCAGCGCCCCGAGTCGCAGGCCCCCCACCCCTCCGGAGGCCAGCGCTGTCACCGCCCGGCCCCGGCCCCCGGCCCCCGGCCCCCGGCCCCCGGCCCTTCTGCAGGACGCTGGCCACGGGGGCTCAGGCTCGCCTCGCCTCAGGCGCCTCGGCCTCTTCCCCTACAGCCCCCAAAATGCCCCCCGCGCCTCTTAAAGTAGGCGCAGGAAGAGTTTCCCCTCAAACTTTGCCGGGCGGTAACCTCGCCCCCCGCCCGACCCGCACTTTCGGGGCAGTCAGCAGGAGAGAGACCACTTTACACTCGGGATAAAGCGAAGTAAGGACCTGTCAACCATTTTGGGTCGTTTTTATGGAAGACATCCTCTCCTTCCCCTCCCACCCTCCCCCCTGCAATGGTTTCTAATTTGACACCAATCCTTCCCACCGCAAATCGGGGGCTTGAGGAAGGGGGTGGGGACGGCGGGTAGGAGGAGGGTGGCGAGGGAGAGGAAGGGGGCCGGGAGGCGCGGGGAGGGGTGGGGGTTGATTTACCTGAGACCAGCCACTGGCCTCCATTGTTGGAGAATTCAATGGCATTGACACAGCCGAAGTGGCCGAGGAGGTCCTTCTTGTAGAGGTTTCGGCAGCCCCGCAGGCGTCTCCTCTGAAAGTCCTGAGTGAGCAGGGGGTCCCCATGCAAGCCCCGCTGGGACAAGAAGCCCACCACTGACCTCATGCTGCCCCCCAGGCCAGCTCTCCTCTTCATCCTGGAACCGCCGCCGCCGCCGCTCGCGCCGCCGCCCCTCCCTCGGCCTCCCCCCGCCCGGCCCTCCCCGCGCGCAGCGATCCGGACGGTTCTTTAACCAGCCATGGCAGGCGGAGCGCGGTGTGCGGGCCCGGCGGCGTTCGCGGCTTCCTGCGGCCCCCGCCCGCCCGTTCCGCGCTAGGCTCCGCCCTCCTGTCCTGCGCCTCCCCGAGCAGCTGAGGCCCCGACGGCGGCGGCCCTTCCCCCGCTGCGGGCGGCTCGCCTTCCCGCCGCAGCTCCGCCTCGCGCCAGGGCCCGGGGAGGCGCCGGCTCAGCAGCGTGCCCACCGAGACGCCGCCCGCTTAAGTCCAGTGCGCGTAACAATCCGAGTGGCCACGGCGCTGCGGGCCGGTCTTGCCGGCGGCCGGCCCGGTCCGTGGCCGCCTGGAGGCCCATCGGCGGGACGAGTTCGGCTCCCCGCTCTGTTCCTTGGTGGGGAGCCTGCAGCCTGAAGGGGCCAGGAGGTGAGAGAGGACTGCGGGCAGAGGCTCCGATCGCCTTCCCGCAGCTCGCCTCGCCCGGAGGCCGCCAAGCCCTGTGCAGGGGAAAGGAACCCAGAGTTAGGACTGCGCACTGGGTAAGGTGGTGGGTGCACTCGTCCCTACCCTTGCCAAGTACATTTTTAACACTGCCCCTCCGCTCCCCATTCAGCCCTCTATCCTCCCCTCCAGCCATTCAGTAAAAAGGCGAAATTGTTCCCTCTGGGGGTGATCGAGTGGAAGGTGGGGAGGGATTCTTGAGAAAGGAGAAGAAAAGTGCCAAAATCGTGTTGAGAAAGCTCTAAGAAGCAGAGAGGACTCGTGTCCATTAGTTGCAGGTACATTTGCAAGGCACAAGAAGCATTATTCGAAAATAGGAATGTGCTATTTAGTTGGGTGCGGTGAGCGCCTGCTCACCGGGACCTTGAGTGCGGGGCTCTGAGGCTGTGCAGCTAGTTTCAGGCCAGAAGTAGCTGCAGGTCAGTAAGGCTAGGAGCCTCAGCCTTGACTCCAGTCAGGTGACTGGGTGCTGAGTGCTTTGGAATTCTACCAGAGGCACTAAACCCTTTTCAGTCTGTTGTACTTTTCCTAGAAGCTGTCGTCTCCCAGTAAACGGTAATAAGTTACTAGAATAGGCAGGTGTCAGCTTTGCCAGTTCAGTTTCACAGGAATTACATCCTTTATACCTAGAGATGGCATATGGGTAGTCAATCAAGTACACAGCCATAAAAGTGGAAGAGGTTCATCCATCAAGGAAAATCACCTATTTTTTTACAATGGCAATGATAAGATTGCTGGTAAGGATAACAAATAAGCAAGTATAATAAATG
>PVKE010002993.1:26208-47756 GCA_004027555.1 Craseonycteris thonglongyai
GCTCAGCGGGTTGAGCGCTCGCTTTGAGGCCATGAGGACCGAGGATCGAATCCCGGCTCCGGCCCAGGCAGGACCCACGTGCTGAACTGGGGAGTTCCCACAGTTCGGTTCTCTAACTGTCTCTGTCTCTGTCTCTCTCTCTATCTGTCAAAAGTAAAATAGAAATAAATATGCACTGAAGACAAAAAGATAATTTCTATAAATGTGAAAAGATAAAAATAAATAAATAAATAAATAAAAATAAATGTTTAATCCAAAAATCAACATTATCACAAATATTGTTAAAATTAACAGAAATTACACCCCCCCCAATAAATTTAACAAGAAAAAAATAACAAGTTCACCAAATTCCAGAAATTATGGTTTAAATGGAATATTGTGTTCCTAAATGTATCGTGCTTTTTTTAACAAAGATTTTATTTTCAGGATGCTTCATAGTGTTTATTCATTATAATAGCCCCATAAAGATCGGTAGTAGCATATCAGCTTAATTAAAGATTTACTAACACCTACCATCTTTTCTTCATAACAATATCATAATGTGTAATTAATCATTTATTTCTGTGATTATATTATACTGTCCCCCACTCCGCCGTAAGCTCTCTGAGAGCGGGGACCATGTCTGTTCTGCTCATAGATATACCAGGGCTGTCTGGAAAGTATTCAGCCATGTAATTGTTCTTGTTATATTGACAATGGCTGCTTTGGATTGTTTTTTTTCCAGACAGCCCTTGTATGTTCAGAGCCAGGATTTAGTGTCCACTAAGTACATGAGTGAACTTAGGGAGTGGGAGGAATTAGGGGAGGAAGGTGTAATGACTTCAGTTGTAGGTGAGCAGAGTTTGAGGTATCTGTTCTTCATTCCACTGGGGATAATTTCAAGGCCAGTTTCCTATCTCACTTATTTCTTTGCTTGACATACTCAATCCACACATTGAAAAAATGGGACCCTCTGTCTCCTTTCAATTAGTTGGTCATCACTTATATCTACCTACAGCTAATCTGGGCAGTTTTTTGTAGGGAGAGTGCATAAAACCTCTCTCTTTATTTCCATAGTTAGGTTGCCAGATAAAATACCAGATGCCCAGTTCAATACGAATTTCAGATAAATAATAATAATTTTAGTATAAGTATATCCCAAATATACTAAAATTATTTAATGTTTATCTGAAATTTATAATGAACTGGGCATCCTGCATTTTCATTTGCTAAATCTGGCAACCCTACCTATAATGTAACCCAACTTTAGGAGATTAAGCCCCATGGTATCTATTTGTTCTTATTAAAAACTAGGGAAGCCGGGATGGCTCAGTGGGTTAAGCGCTCATTTGCAGCCCCGGGGACCAAAGATCAAATCCCAGCCCCGGCCCATGCGGACCCATGTGCTGAACTGGGGAGTGCCCCCAGTTCGGTTCTCACCAGGGTGAAAGCCCGGCCCAGTTCCTGCCCTATACAGCCCTGCGCCCACCTGTGGAATGAAACTATGTGGAAAAACCAATGACATACAACTATGGAGACTGTTCTGAGCCCTTCCCCTTCTCTCTGTCTCTGTCTCTGTATCTCTCTCTCTATCAAAAACAATAAAAATAAATCTTTAAAAATACAAAAAACACTAAACACTCCCTTGGGTCATTTATTGAAAGTTAATAATATTATGCATGCTGTAATATTAATATATAACACAAACATTTAATCAACTTTACTGACCATATGATCATGGTCTTTCTGATACATTTATACTAAAAAGGCCAGTGCCCTTAGCTTAAAAATAGCATATGGAATTGGACTCCTGAGTAATATCTCTACTGCATAGAATATATGAAGGAAGAGAGAGAAGAGTGAAATTTTTCTATTTTTCATACCTAAGCCCAGAAATTTCTGTATATTAACATTTATACTCAAGAAACCTTGTAACACTGTTTTGAAAATTCATTTCGGAAAAAAACCAAAATATAGACATTACTTAACAGGGGAACCCTTACTTAATTGCTCCACCAAGCGTTGACTACTGATCAGAAGTAGAGTTTCCTGAAATTCATTTACTCCATCGACTTCTATTTTGCTTGGTGCTGATATCACTGGAGAAAGAGTAAAGAATCTTTAAAAACTGACTAGATGCTAAAGAAATGCTCAAACATTAGAAATTCTTTGTTAAAAAAAAATACTAAGAAAATATTAAGCATCTTCTCAAGCATTTATCAAATTTGGGCATATTAAGAGCTACTATACAAAACTGTTGAAAACTGATGACCTACAACTATAGACTGCTCTGAGCTCTCCTCTTTCTCTCTGTCTCTCTCTGTCTCTGTCTCTCTGTCTCTGTCAAAAACATTAAAATAAATTTTAAAAACGCTACTACATATGTGGGATTCCTGGATAGCTCAGCAGTTTGATTGCTTGCCTTTCAACTACAAGGTCCAGGGATTGACCCCAGCCATGCAAACCCATTTGCCGAACTTCAGAGCAGAATGGCTGCTATGTGGGGCCGCATGGGGTGGAACCCATGTGGGAGGCAAGGACCTCGCTGCCATCCTGGTGGTTACCAGTTGCGCCGCAGTTCAGCATATGGATTTGCATGGGCTGGGATTCGATGCCGGGACCTCGAGGTTGCAAGGCAAGCACTCAGCCTGCTAAGCTATCCCAGCATCCCCTTAAAGACAGTTTTAAAACATTGTTTTTTAGTATCAATAAAGTAGCATACTACTGACAGCCACTTTATTATCATCATCAAAGTCAACTAAGTTTAAATGCTTGTCCTTTTTGTAAAAGAAAAGTACAATGGTCCAGACAACTATTTTAATACTGACAAGAAACACCTAGTGAATCACTGAGAGAAGCCAAAAATCTTTGTCATCAATCCCCATTTTATGATAGGCCATTGTATAATGAAGATTCTGCTGCATAAATATCTTGTTTCTACAAAAATGAACAATTTGATGTGTGCTTCGGTTTCTACATTTGTAAAATGGATTAATGTAGTAAAGTGGAGATAATAATACCTTATGGGACTGATGTGAGGATTAAATAAAATAATTTTGTTATTATAGCCATTCCTTTCCAAAATTCTCACACATTGAGCATATTCCCCAAGCCCTTGCCCTTAACCTTGACCTCCCTATTTACTTTACAAGGATCATGGAAGCTATCAGTTGAGAACTCCCTCAATTTCAGGTCTCCCCATGTAAAACTCTTATCCAAACACATTGCTTTCAAGGTACTCTGGAACCATCTCATGTTATCTCCTCATGGACTTTGTTCCACCAATTATCCCTTCATATATATATATATATATATATATATATATATATATATATATATAATTTACTTATTTATTTATTTTTGACAGAGAGAGAGAGAGAGAGAGAGAGAGAGAGAGAGAGAGAGAGAGAGAGAGAGAAGGAGGGCCCAGAGCAGTCTCCATAGTTGTACGTTATTAGTTTTCTATATAGTTTCATTCCACAGGTGGGTTCAGGGCTGCACAGGACAGGAACTGGACTGGGGGCCTCCCACATGGGAAGCTTACCCTGGCAAGAACTGAACTGGGGGCACACCCCAATTCAGCATGTGAGTCCGCATGGGCTGGGGCTGGGATTTGATCCTTGGACCCTGGGGATGCAAAGCTAGTGCTCAACCTGTTGAGCCATCCTCACATCCCCTCTCCTATATATAAATTCACTCCAATGTTACTGACCTTTTCTCCTAAGTTGGAAAGTATGTTCAGGTGTCTCCCAACATTGAAAAAAAATTTATAACTTAAGTAATAAGTTAAAATCCATATTTACACTCCCCCAAGTTCTGAGAGGAAAGTATAACGGTTTGTTTCGTATTTATAGATCTACCTCACTATTTTAAAATCATGCATAACATAGTGTTCCATAGTCAACAAATATTTCTTCAGTGTCTACATAGTTATGTACACTGAGAATATAGCAGTGAACAAGTTGCAAAATATTCCCTGTGCTTTATGATTACCTTCTAAAGGGAGTGGGACACAGAAAATCCATAAGATAAACAAGTAAAAATATAATAAATAAGGCAGTGAGGAGTATGTTGAGGTTTAAATAGGATGGTAAGAGGAAATATCACCAAGAAAAGTGGCATTTAAATAAAGATTAAAAGGAGGTGGAAGAGAAGCTTTCATGGACATCTAGGGGAAGAGCATTCCAAGCAGAAGAAATAGCAAGTACAAATGTCCTGAGGCAGGAGAATGCTTGCCGTTAAGTTACAGTGACAGTATCCACTTCTCATATTCAGTCAAAATTCTATGTGAATATATTGAAACCAAACCATCCTTATATAAAATAATAAGGGGAGTCAGGAGAGAGATTCTTTGTATTTACATGCATAAAAAAAAAAAAAAACAGAAGAAAATATACATAGCCGTTACTGTGCTTATTTCTGTAAGTGGTCACCAGGTCATAGTTCACATTTATAACTTGTCTTCCACTACCTATTCATTAATTCCTTTGCCCTCACCTAGAATATCTTTTTCTGGTCTGGGTATTTTATTTCATGGGGTGAACCAAATTTTCATTCCTAAGGGATCTAAATCCCCTTCAGGGTCCTGCTTATTTTCTGGTGGCTTTAATTTTTCATTAATCCTTCTTATTAGATATATAAGTGCTAAGAGGCTTGCCAGAGAATCTCATGGGTTCCTGAGAAACTCTTGGGTACCTGTCTCTATTGTGTGAGAGAGACTCAATTCCCCCTTTGTAATTAGGATCAAATACCTCACCCAGTTGAATAATCCTTTCTTGGCTGTTGGTTCTGTGGCATGAGAAACCCAAAATGGCTGAGTGGCATCTCAACTTCCCATTCAATAGAAACATTGTCATGTTTCATGGTAGAAACATTTTTCTGTTGGGAACTAAGACCTCCCAACCATCAGAACTCAAAGTTGCAAGGATGGGAAATAAAAATTATTGTAGTCGGGGGGAAGCTGGGATGGCTCAGAGGGTTAAGCGTTCACTTTGCGTGCTGGGGACTGAGGATTGAATCCTGGCCTTGGCCCATGTGGACCCATATGCTGAACTGGGGAGCTCCCCCAGTTCAGTTCTCTCTCTGTCTCTGTATCTCCCTCTCTCTCTCTCTCTGTCTCTCTCTCTCTCTGTCAAAAATAAATAAATTTTAAAAAATAAATAAAAATTAAAAAATAATAAAAATTATTGTAGTGGATTATTAAGTGTAAAAACGAAAAAAAGCCCCTTTCATTTCCAACCCTTTATTCATGGATCCATGCATTCCGTCTATAGAAGAAATAGCACTATAAATTGAAGAATATATTGAAATTTGTAAGATAATCTCAATCTTCCAAGATGCTATCTTCTCGCTGATGTTGGTACTGAAATCCAAGCCATCGGTAGGCTATTCCAGCATTCCTCAGGCCAGCTGCTTCTGGATAATAAGGTTTATGGAAACACCAATAAGTCCCGCAGACATGAGCCCACTGCCACACTTCTTTTACAGTGAAATACGTTTCTTGATTACAAGCAATACTGTAGGTAACAACATTATGGTATATGAATCCGTGGATAGTGGTGCTGGCAGAAGCACCATATGAGCAGGGAAGAGAAATTCATACCCATAATAAATTATATGTCTAAAAAGGACAAATTGCTGTACCTTTGTGTTATAAGGGATCCAGTGTAATCAACTTGCTATCGATTGACTGCTTCCCCCAGGGAATGTCATTTTGAGGGTACAGTCTAAGTCTTTATTGTAGGTATGTTTGTTTCACTGAGGGGCTTACTTGGCCATGTCTGACGTATTGAAGGGATATTAATGCTGAGTCTCTGCACAGTCTTCCTCCCTGCAAGATGGCCACATTGTATTTGAGTTCATTGAGCAAACATTGCTGTTTCTGGAAAAAGAGGTGAAGTGACATTCATACTATGTCATCTTGTCAACCTAACTGAGAACCTCTTCTTGCTGTGGGTGCACTGTTGTAAGCATTTCTGAGAGATCAACTGTCATGACATTCTGCCCATTTGAGAGGTTCATCCATGTACCTCTTCTCCACACCTTCGTTCTATGTATGTATCTTTCAGTGCCACCGTTCTTCCCAAGTACTGAGAATATAATGAAACTGTTAGCAACTGCCCATTAATCAGCATAGATCTGTTCTTCTGACTATCTCTCAGTCCAGATAAAGTAGACAACCAAACATATTTCTTGGAGATCTACCCACTGAGAAGATTTTGCTTCACCACTATCTTTCAAGGATACTCTTATTGGGGACTGTCATGCTACAGCAATGTGTTCTGTTTGGTGCAGAATCATCTGTAAATCAGGCATGATACAGGTGAATTACATTGGTTGGTTTTCTAATGTTAAACCAACTTTCAATCCCTGAGATAATTTTTGTCTTCTCTCTTTTTTTTTTATCAATCTGGCTAGAGGCTTGTAGATTTTATTGGTCAATTCAAAGAAATACTTTTTTTTAATTATTGCTATTTTTGCCCATTTTTATTTTGCTGATTTCTGCTCCTATCTTGATTATTTCCTTCTATTTTCCTTGGGCTTATTTGCACTTGTTTTTCTACTTTTAGAGCTTTCTTCTTTCCTATTATAAATGTTTAAAGCTATAGATTTACCTCTGAGCACTGCTTTAACTGTATCCCACAAATATCAAATGCTTTATTTTCATTATGATTCATTAAAAAATATCTTCTAATTTCTTTTGACTCTCTGATTTGTGGATTATTTGGAAGTGTGCAGATTGAATCTTATTGTTATTTATTCATAATTTATAAATTTATAATTTAATTACATTGTCAGAGTAATATTACAATTTCAATGTTTAAAAATTTGTCAATATTTGTTTTATGGCTTAACATATGGTCTATCCTGGCGATCATACCATGTGCACTTGAAAAGAATGTATATTTTGCAATTTATGGGCAGAGAATTCTATAAATATCAATTAGGACAAAGGAGTTGATAGTGTTCAGTTTTTTTTTTTTTAAGATTTACTTTTATTGTTTTTGACAGAGAGAGAGAGAGACAAGAGATACAGAAACAGAGAGAAGGGGGAGGTCCCAGAGCAGTCTCCATAGTTGCACATCATTGGTTTTTCCACAGAGTTTCATTCCACAGGTGGGCGGGGGCTACACAGGGCAGGAACTGGGCCAGCGTCTCACACCGGTGAAAACTGAAGTGGGGGAACTCCCCAGTTCAGCATATGGGTCCACACGGGCTGGAGCCAGGATTTGATCCTCGGTCGCTGGGGTTGCAAAGTGAGTGCTTAACCCACTGAGCCATCCCGGCTTCCCCAGTGTTCAGTTCTTACATGTCTGAAAATTTGCTACCTGATTGGACTAGAGAGGGACGTGAAAATCTCCAACTATGATTGTGGAATTGTCCATGTCCCTTTAAATTCTATAATTTTTGCCTTATATACTTATTTTGAAGCTCTGTTATTAGGTATATACACATTTGACTGCTATGTCTTCTGATATATTCACCCTTTTATTATTATAAAATGCCCTTTTTATCTCCTACAGTACCTTTTATCTTGAAATCTGTTTTATCTGATATTAATACAGCCACTCTACTTTCTTATGCTTACTGTTTGCATATCTTTTGTTATTTACTTTCAGACAATCTATGTCTTTATATTTTATTTAAACTTTGTATTTTATAAATGTAATCAGTGCTGCTAAATATCTTATAATGCACAGGATATCTCATAACAGAATTACCCAGAGCTCAGCATAGAGAGAAACCCATATCTACAGGCAACAATGAATGGCTAGAGTGAAACTTAAGGCAAATAGACATCTTTCAGATCATTTTTTACAGGGCTTTTAAGCAAGGGATGGAGGGTTGTTTCCATTGATACTGGAGGTTTAGAGAGATTTGTGAATTCTAGCATCTTAACTTTGTTTCAGTGAACCCAAATGTCCCTATTGCAAGTTTCAGTGTTACACCCTTCCTAGTCAGTGCCCTATATTTCACGAAAGAGTTTGGCAAGGGTATGAAATCAGTTTATGTTGTAATTCTGAAACCTGTACAGTTACATTTTATGTTTGATTTTTCAGCAAGATTAGTCTGCAGATACAAAAAATAAGGAATTCTCATAAAAGCTTTTGTTTTCTGAGCGTGACTTGGACTGAATGTTTAATGACTTAAACTTTCCATTTTTTTTAATGTAAGAATTTCAGTGAATTCAAATGCAGCCACTGCCAACCTACAGTTATTATAGTCACCATTACAGTCAAATTGTCAAATATGGCTCCAAAACACTTGCTTTAGTGGGCACTTCAATGCAAATGATTAAAGGTGATAAATTGGTCATTTAAGATACTACTACATCCACTTCCCATTAAGTTGCTCAACAATGAATTTGAGTTTAAGGATATGCCCAAATCAATCCAAAATCCTATATCTGAAAGTCTATTTCCTAGAAACATTCCTGGAACCATTTCTATATCAATCAGGATTCAATTAAAACAAACAAACAACAAGAACAAAAACAACAAAAAACTATAGCAGTTGTCTTAACTGAGAAAATTAATATAAAGAGTTATTGGAGCTATTATAGGTATTGGAGAATTGAAAAGAGAAAGTGAAACAAGTAGAAATTACAAGTAGATGGGGAAGTAAAGGGTCAAGGTTGGGATTATTGGGACCAAAGACTTGGAGGGGCCCTGGAGAGCTGGAACCCAGACCTAGAGGAGACCATGCTGCTGACTTATAGGGTCACCTCAGTAGCTGAGAGGAGGGCCCTGGAGTGTCAGGGCTCAGACCTCTCAGGAGGATTGCTGGCTAGCTGTATTGGTATCTGAGGAATGTAATGAGGCTCATTCTGAAATATGTAAAGCAGTCCAAAGCTGGAACCAACTGCTGCTGCTGGCACCAAGAACTGTTGCCTGAGTGACACTGATAGAAACAGGAAGCAAACAGGAAGGAGCAAGTCCCTTCTCTTCTTTCTGCCTCTGATCTCCCACTATTTGCAGAACCCAACAAAGAACCAGCCTGGAATTGCGGAGACCCAGCCACAGCCCCACAAAACATGTAGATGGGTGGGTTTGAAGCTGAGGAACAATGTCTTTATAACCAGCAGAGTCAGATAATCATTGTTCAGAGTACATCCCAAAGGATGAGGGAGAGGCAGGAGTCTAGGACATTTCACAGGTTTCTAGAATTAGTAACTAAATGAAAAGTGGAGAACTAGCATACACGATAAGGTGACCAACTTTTTTCCAATGAAAAAGAGGACATAAATAAATAAGGAGGACATAAGTAAGTTAAAGAAACAAATATTGCAAATAAAAAAATTTATTCTTTGCAACAATAACTAAACAGAAAGCATTATAATATAGTAAATAGATAATGCAGGCATATTATGATTAATTATTATTTAAATATGAATATTTTTTGATTGAATAATTTTTGTTAATATGTCATTTTCTAACAAAATATTAGGAATATCCGTACAAGAACTATTTTTCATATTGAATTTCACAGCAAGTGCTGCAGCTAGAGTATCAACATTCAGTCTTGATTTTTCAGTTGTCCAAAAATCATTAGCAATTGAAAATACCCTTTTAACTGCTGCGTTAGTGCCAGGGCAGCACAATGTAAATTGGACTAGAAGAAGTAAGTTTTCATATGGTACATGTGCATTTTTGAAATGGTTGAATACTTCCACCCATCTTTTATCAACTTCAACATGTTAATTTTCCCACTCGACTAATTTTTCAGAATTTAAATAAATATTCAGTTTTCTAATTTCTTCAAATAGACAATTGTCATCTATTTTAATGTCTGGTAGTTCTGTGGATAAAAACTGAACACAAGTCGAAAAGGAGGACATCTAGGAGGACACTTTGAGGGAGGACAGAACTTCCAAAAGGAGGACTGTCCTCCCTAAAGGAGGATGGTTGGTCACCTTAATATACGAGGGCTGTCCAGAAAGTATCCAGCCATGTAACTGTTCTTGTAATATTGATAATGGTTGGATTTTTTTTCTGGACAGCCCTTGTATGTGGAATGGGGTGTAGAGAGGAACTAGTTTGTAGCATGTGAAAAGATCTGTTGGGGTTGATTAATTTGAGAAACATGGAGTCTAACAGTATAATTGAAAGTACAATCTTTGGACTAGCCAGTCTGCAATTTTTTTTTCCCAGTCTGCAATTTTAAAAATTATAGCAAACATACATAACACAGGATGCCAGGATAGCTTAACAGGTTGAGCACTTGCCTTGGAACCGTGAGGTCCAGGGCTTGAATCCTGGCCTTGGACATGCAAACCCGTATGCTGAACTGCAGCGTAACTGGTAAGTGCCGGATGGCATTGAAGGTTCTTGCCTCCCTTACAGGAGGCCCCCAGTTTTGTTCCCGGCCTTTGTGGCCCCACACTTTCCTATGTGGAATAAAACTATGTCACAACTAATGATGTAGAACCACAGAGACTGCTCGGGCTCTCCCTGCTTCTCTCTCTCTCTCTCACCTTCTTTCAAACAATAAAATAAATCTTTAAAAAATATACATAACACAAAATTTATCATTTTAATCATTTTCTAAATTAAATAAACATATACGTATAACAAAATTTACCATTTTAACCATTTTTAAGTGTACAGTTCTATAGAATTAAGTACATTCAGATTGTTTTGCAACTATCATCGCTATCTATCTCTAGAACTTTTCCATCATCCCAAACTGAAACTGCACCATTAAATAATAGCTTCCCATTTCTCCCCTCCACCCACCCCTAGAATACCTCTGGCCACCCCTAGCCACCACTATTCTAGTACAGTCTCTATGTATTAGACTACTCTACCTCATATAAGTGGAACCATACATTATTTGTCCTTTTGTGTCTGGCTTATTTCACTTAGTATAAATCTTCAAGGTTCATCTATGTTGTGGTGTGTAATATAATTGCATTCATTTTTAAGGATGAATAATAACCCATTTTAGGTACATGCCACATTTTGTGAAAATTCTTTTTATCAGCCCTCAACAAAATAAAAGCTTGTGCCCCAACATAAAGTATCTGTCAGCAAGCACCACATTTTATTTCCTTGTAGAAAGATTTTTCTCAATAAAGGAAGCAGAATGCTGATTTACATTCTGGAGCAAGGTCCTCTTCTCATCTCAGCCCAGAACTTTGAGTAGCACTAGAATAGTTGGTATTTAGAGACACAACTTTGAACTGGATATTTGGAGATTATCACCCTGTGAAAGAAAACAAACCAAACAAGGAATGGGATGCAGTCTTTCTGCATGATGGAATTTACAGCTAGGAAGAAATTAGAATTTCTGATAGAATGCCTACACCAAATTCTAATAAACTAATGGGGTTAAAACTTCTGAGAAACCAGTTATTCACCCATTCACCTTTCACTTAAGAGTGTAGTGACTTTTACTAAATATTTTTTCCGTTTTTGTATCTAATCTAAAATGAGTGTCTCATAGTGCAACGCATAGGTGATGTGATGTGGACCTGTACATCTGGAAACTATCTAATTGTTACCAATCAATGTCACTCCAATAAATTTAACAATAATAAAAAAAGGGTGTCTAACCTTTTTTTCCTTCCAAATAACGCCACCAAAAGTAGTTTTTGAATTGGATTCTTAAAGAATAATAGTTTAAAAAGAAAAAGGAAAATCATGACTCAGATGCGGATATGAAATGAATACATGTCAAAGATTTAATTCTGTTCATTAATTAATGAGGGAACTGAGAAAGATTCACAGTTTAAATGAAAAATCTAAAGACCAGATTAATATCTAAGCCCATCAGAAATGTTAAAATCAGTATTGTTAGTAGATGCCAAGCTGGTTTATTAGGGGGTGTTGGGAGGCAGGAGGCCAATAGAAACTTTACCTCACATAATTTATTTGCATGTTTAAAGACAATAATTATATGCATTACTGTTATTTTTCTACAAACTAGCTTATATTTCTTTATGAGTTGTAAAACAATTCAAAGACAATAAAAGGCATAAACCCCATAGAATCTGAAAAGAGGGATGAGTATGTTTAAAATAGCACGTAGCTTTCCATTTTCTGATAATCTTTTGGTCCTTTAAAAGTATCTCACTTTCTGCTATATCTTACAAGATAGTAACAAAATTTTAATACTGCGATCCCTCGTTTTTCGCGGTTAATGGGGACCAGAACCTTCCGCGAAAGCTGAAAAACCGCGAAGTAGGATTTGCCCCTAGGAATTTTCTCATGGGTCGATGTGGCACCGGAAACCAATCACGCGCCTTTATGAGAGCCCGTGGGATGTGCTCTGAGCCAGCTCATCTCTTTGTTTGACATGCAGGGATCCTTCTCTCTCGCGCATCCACATGAAAAAAACGCCCCTTTCCGCCATGTGGCTGCTGACATGGTTGTATTTTTTCATTTTTATTTTTTGATGAATATTTTGGGGAAACCCGCGAAGCACTGAAGCCGCAAAACATGAAGCGCGAAGTGGCGAGGGAACACTGTATATGCTTATAACAAAATTATCTAAAAAATGTAACACTTGGCTTCTAAACATTGGTTGCTGATAAGTGAGAGTAAGGCAGGCATCTCAAAAGTAAATAATTTTTAATGAATCCTCATATTTTTAGTATGGTCCTCCTGTCCTTAACTGACAGGGTACCCTCTACCATATACAGGGAATCAAAATTAAGCCTCTGCAAGGGCCAGGAGGGACAGTTACTTGGGAAGTAGGGAGAAGAGCTGGTGTTCTGCTTCTGAAATAGACTTTTTTTTTTTATTGTTTTTGACAGAGACAGAGAGAGACAGAGACAGAGAGACAGAGAGAAGGGGGAGGGCCCAGAACAGGCTCCATAGTTGTACATCATCAGTCTTCAACACGGTTTCCTTCCACACAGGTGGGTGGTGGCTGCGCAGGGCAGGAACTGGGCTAGGGGCCTCCCGCATGGGAGGCATGCCCCTCAAGCCGGGAGCTGAGCTGGGGGATGAGAACTGAACTGTGGCCTTCCTGAATGGGAAGCACACTCCAGTTCAGCACGTGGGTCCACCTGGACTGGGGCCAGGATTCGATCCTCAGTCTCCGGGGCTGCAAAGTGAGCACTTAAGCTGCTGAGCCATCCTGGCCTCCCCAGAAATAGACTTTTTTTTTTTTTTTTAAATATGGAACGCTTCACGAATTTGCGTGTCATCCTTGCGCAGGGGCCATGCTAATCTTCTCTGTATCATTCCAATTTTTTAGTATATGTGCTGCCGAAGCGAGCACAGAAATAGACTTTTAATCAGTTACTCAGCTTTGAGTCCAAACTTTACTCCTGCTTCTTGAGGTACCTGGTGCTGCCCATTGTTGAGCCTTCCTTTTCATTATAAAGCTTTTCATTCCTCTGCCTGGGTCATGTGAGTCTACCACAAACACAAGAGATGGTGACTGACTCCCTAAATAGCAAGCGCTGATTAGCTTGTTTGTTCTCATTTGGGTGGTCTTTGTCTTTTTCTATTAATTAATATATCTTTTTTACATTGAAGTTTTGTGTCCCCACCCCCCTTTTTTTTAGAGGAATTGCATGAGGAAGTAGAGTTACATGTGGTTCAATTCATCATCTTCAACTGGTAGTCTCTTCCTGTGCTCTTTTCTCTGTGACTTACGTATCAACAATCCACCCCTCTCCCCTCTGGCTCTAAAATGCCTAGAAATAACCTTGATTTTTTTCTCTCACAAAGCTGGATGCAAAACTTAACACCTATTCGGATTTCTCCAAATAATCCATTGGAACAAAAACATTAGAGAATGATACAGACTTTGCTGGACTTTATGAGAGATAGACGAGGTTATATAACACTCACATACCCCATGGCAAAGAGCCAAAACTCAACCCCCCTAATCTTTCAACATTGCTTTCTCCTCCCAAAGTGTCTCGTCTGCTGTGATGACTTTCTCTTTCTCCTAGGAAGTTTGGAGCCTTGCTGACTCCTCCATCTCTAATTGATACCCCCAAATCTTCTAAATCCTCACCCCTTTACCCTACAAAGCAATTCAGCTGAGCCCCCAATCACACCACTCACTGCAGAACAAAAGGAATGCTAATTTACCAGCCTTTCAGCCCCTATAGGTGAACTTGTCCCATTGGGGGTGTGTGAGTCTCACCCTCATTCTAAGGAACCTTCATGAATTTCTTCTAAATGAATTCAGACATCTGTTCCCAAAAGGTAGTTTCATTCCAGCTCCTCAGGAGGAAAAAAAAATTCCCTATATGTCTAAACCACCAAAAAAGGGTACCTTTTCTTACTTGCTAAGTCTTTGTGTTTCCAACTAGCTTGCAAACTTCTTGAGTGCATAGCTACATACAGTATTGGGTACTATAGAGTACCTAATAATATTTAAAACGTGTATAGAAGAAATCAGTGGGCAGAAAGTATAAATTTCAATGGAAGGAAATAGTTTTTCAGAAAGAGCCTATTAAGTGGTTCCTCTCAGTTTCGATCCTTTCTTCAATGCACTAAGCCATTGTGGGCAGGACGCCAAGCCTTCTTCCAGTCCAGCCTTTTCCTGGCCTGGTCACTGATTCCTCCTCCCTAGGTTTGAGTTGCTCCAGCTCTTGAGTAGGGCTCAGAAATCTTTGCTTATAAAATCTCTTCAGGTGTTTCTGATGATCACACAGGTTAGAAACCAGATGGTCACCCAACACTAAGCAAATACATTGAGTGCCATATTAAAAGCCTTTTTGTCTATCTCTAGTTGGGCATCCTACTCAACAGGTTTTAGTTGACCTATGTGGCATGCATTCATTATTAATAGCTTTCATTTCCACTGTTAGTTAGGGATTGGGCTCCACTGATGGTAACAGACTTCACTGAAGTGGCCTAACAAAATTAGTTTATTTTCTCAAGTCCAGAGATAGGTCATTCAGAGTTAGTATGGAAACTATAGGAGGCAACTGATGAACCAATATTGATAGATTATTACTAATTAAACTCCATAGTTTATTTTAGGGTTTTCTCTTTGTGTTGCATAGTTCTATGGGTTTTGACACATGCATGTCATGTGTCCACCACTACAATATTATACAGATAATCGTCTGTGCCCCATCTATGCATCTCTCTCATCTTCAGGAACTCCTGGCAACCATTGATCTTTTTACTGTCACCATAGTTTTTCCTTTTCCAGAGTAACATATAGTTGGGAGTCATACAGTATCTATCCTTCTCAGAATGGTTTCTTTCATTTAGCAATATGCATTTAAGATTCCTCCATGTATTTTTATGGCCTGATAGCTCATTTCTTTCTATCACTGAATAATATTCCATCGTATGAATGTACTACAGTTTGGTTATCCATTAACCTATTGAAGGACATGATATATTGGTTGCTTTCAATTTATAACTAAAACTACTATAAACATTTGTGTGCAGGTTTTTATGTGGAATTAAGTTTTCAGCTCACTTAGATAAATACCTAGGAGTATGATTGCTGGATTGTATAGTAAAACTTCATTTAGCTTTGTAAGAAACTGACAAAATGTTTTCAGAACTGACTATACCATTTTGCATATTCCCACCAGCAATGAATGAAAGTTCCTGTTGTCCCTCATCTTCATCCACTTTTGGTGCTTTTCAGTGTCTGGATTTTAGCCATTCAATGAGATACTGGTACCTCATTGTTTAATTTGTAATTCCCTAGTAATATGTGATGTTGAACATCTTTTCATATATGTATTTGAGTATCATAGATCTTTTTTGGTGAAGTGACTATTCAGATCTTTTGTTCATTTTTTAAAATTTATTTATTTTATTGTTTTTGACAGAGAGAGACAGAGACAGAGAGATAGAGAGACAGAGATAGAGAGAAGGGGAAGGGCCCAGAACAGTCTCCGTAGTAGCACATTATTGGTTTTTCCACATAGTTTCATTCCACAGGTGGATGCGGGGCTGCACAGGGCAGGAACTGGGCTGGGGTCTCACCCAGGTGACAACCAAACTGGGGGCACTCCCCAGTTCAGCATATGGGTCCGCACAGGCCGGGGCTGGGATTCGATCCTCAGTCCCTGGGACTGCAAAGTGAATGCTTAACCCACTGAGACATCCCAGCTTCCCTTGTTCATTTTTTAATGGGGTTGTTAAGCTTCAAAAATCCTTTGTATAGTCTAGATAACAAATATTTATTAAATATGTGTTTTGCAGATATTTCCTCCCAGTCTGTGGCTTATATTTTCATTCTGTTTAATCAAATTTTTTGTCATAGAGTTGTTCCTATTTTCTTGTTTCTTAAATCTCTGCTCTATGTTGTGATGGTGTCCTTTTTAGTCCTAATATTATTTATTTGTTGCTATTTTTTTTTTTCATCCAGCTCAATCTCATAGGACCTCGTTTATTTATTACTCTTTTCAAAGATTTAACCTTACTTTTGTTGTCCATCTATATTGCATCTTTTTCTAGTTTAATCTATTCTCTAATCTTTATCTCCTACTATTTTGGATTTGTTCTTTTTTCCTAATGAATTAAGCTTATCACTTTATAATTAATTTTTACTTTTTATTAGTGTAAGAACATAAATTTATTAATTTACCTTTATCTTATACATTTTCATATATATTTTTAATATATATATATATTTCTTACCTCTCAAATCTAATATTATAAATTTCCATTGGGATTTCTTCTTTAATATTTCAGTTATTAAATTGTGTTTTAAATCTTCAAATATATGAAATTTTTTAAATATTAATTTTATTATTGATTTCTAACTTAATTACAATATGGTCAGAGAATGAGATCTGTATGAAAGCAATTTTTTGCGATTTGTAGAAAGTTGCTCAATGGCCTAAATCAAAATTAATTTTCTTAAGTCTTCCTTATATGTTTGAAAAGTATGTGTGCTCTCAAAATGCTGGGTGCAGGGTTCTATACATGTTCCTTAGAAAACGTTAATGGTGCTGAACACATTCCTGCAATGAGTGGTGATTCTTGGATGTCTTTTTATATTTAAGAGTGTTCTAGATTGAATATTTTGTGGCCTCTCAAAATTCATATGTTGAAAACGAACTACCAATATAATGGTATCAGGCGGTGGGGGGATTTGGTGGGTGATTAAGTTATGAGGGTGGAACCCTCATGAATGGGATTAGTGCCTTATAAAAGAGGCCCAAGAGAGCTCCCTACCCCTTTGGCCAAGTGAGCACACAGTGAAATGACAGCTGTCTATAAACCAGGAGGCAGCCACTTACCAGACAATAAATCTGTCAGCACTTTGATCATGGACTTCCCAGCTTCCAGAACTGTAAGAAATAAACTTGTTCATAAGCCAACTTCTGTTGTCTATAAGTGAGCTGACCAGACGTGCCTTTTTAAACAGGACAGAAAAGTAACAGTACTGTCCCATTTCAAACAGTACATATGGTCAGCTACTGACACCTTGAATTTAACCCAGTGAGACTAGGCTGATCATACATGCCATTTGAAATGGGACAGTACCATTGTTTTCTGTCCTGTTTAAAATGGTACATTTGGTCAACTTACTTCTAAGCTATCCAGTCAATGGTATTTTGTTATAAACAGCCTGAATTGACTAAAACAAAGAGTGAAGTACTAAAAGCAGATTGGAAAATCTTTATGCAAAGATGGGGCTTGTTGACTGGGCCTCCAATGTAGGGTGATTGCTTATGAACCCAGACAGTTCATTATGGGATCCCTTAAATGTCAATATTCTGCCATTTTAATCTAATTTGTCTTCTGAAATTATATTGACATTTGTTTGTCTGCTATTATCTTCTCTCCTGTTCTTTTTCTTCTTTGGGTTTCTAAATTTTACATTCCTTTACTTTCACTAACATTTTTTTAAAATTAGAGTATATATGCATTCAGAAAAGTGCCCACAAATACGCAACTTGAACACATATGTAAACCAGCACTTGGGTTAAAAAAAACTATTATCAGCACTGCCCATGTTCTCTTCAGCATATTTGGGTAGTTTCCAATTTTGGGCTAATACAAAGTATGGGTATGAACTTTCTTGTACATGTTCTTTAGTGAGCATATATATACATTTCTGTTGGGTATACATCTAGGAGTGAAATTGTTAGGACAAAGGTTATGCCTATATTCAGTTTAGCTGATATTGCCAAATAGCTTAACAAAGTGATGTACCATATTAGAGTTCTAGTTGCTCCACAATCTTGCCAGTACTTCTTTTTCATTTTAGCTTCCCTTGATGAGTATGTAACTGTATCTCACTGTGGTATTAATTTGCATTTACTCTTTACTTTTTTTTTTTTTTAAAGATTGATTTTATTGTTTGAGAGAAGATGAGAGAGACAGAGAGAAGGGGGTAGGGCCCAGAGCAGTCTCCACAGTTGTACATCATTAGTTTTTTGATATAGTTTTATTACACATGCTTTTATGGGGCCATGTGGGGCAGAACTGAACTAGGGACCTTTTACATAGGAGGTGAGACCCTTTGCCACCATTCTGGTGGTTACCAGTTGCATTACAGTTTAGCATGTGGGTTTGCATGGGCCACGTCTGGGATTCAATCCCTGGACCTCGCGGGTTGCAAGGCAAGCACTCTTTTTTTTTATTTATGTGTTTCAGGATAGAGCAAATTAAAATGCAGGGATTAATCCCCTACATCTGCCAGAAATTTCCCCACTATGGGAACTTAACTAATGGAACTTAGAACCTTTTTCCTATGCTGCAGGCAATATAATAGAAAGAAGGAAACTAGCTTTGCAATCAGACCTACTGAGGTTTGATTCCGAGCTTCAAGGTTTACCTGCTTTACCTTCAGAAATTTATTTAACCTTTCTCAGTTTTATGTAAAATGGCACTAAAACTAGTACTGCCCTACTAGGTTATGAAAATTAAATCAGGGATCCTGGGATGGCTCAGCAGGTTGAGTGCTCATTTGAAGCCCCAGGGGTCCGAGGATCAAATCCCAGCCCTGGCCAGTGCAGACCAATATGCTGGGCTGGGGTGTATTCCCAGTTCAGTTCTTGCCTGGGTGAGCTTCCCGTGTAGGAGACTCCCAGCTCCTGGGGGCATGCCTCCCATGCGGGAGTCCACTCCTCCCCCATGCCTTGTTTCTGCCCTGTGCAGCCCCACAACAACCTGTGGAACGAAACTATATCGGAAACTAATGTACAACTATGGAGAGTGATCTGGGCTCTCCCCCTTCTCTCTGTCTCTGTCTCTCTCTGTCGAAAACAATAGAAATAAATCTTGGAAAAATAAAGAAATGTTAAATATATATATTAAATCAGATAAAACATGTAAAATGCTTTGCAAAGTTCCTAGCACACTGTGATCACATAGTCAACAAATGGCAGCTATTATTATCTCATACTGTTTATGCATATCTCACTTTCCTTCTGATTTACACATTCAATGACAAAGCAATAGCATACAGCACACATTACCTGCCTCACATATAACAGTTGTTGATAAAGTCTGGTTGAATGAATGATTTTAAATATAAACAGAAGATATTGTGGTTGTTATAAAAGATTGCAAATTATTATAATGGCTAGAATATAAAATGTACTAATGAGTAATACATTATTTTTAAAGATTTATTTATTGTTTTTGACAGAGAGATACAGAGACAGAGAGAAGGGGGAGGGCCCAGAACAGTCTCCATAGTTGCACATCATTGGTTTTTCCACATAGTTTCATTTCACAGGTGGGCGTGGGGCTGCACAGGGCAGGAACTGGGCCCTGGGGTTTTGCCCCAGTGAGAACTGAACTGGGGGCACTCCCCAATTCAGCATATGGGTCCACACAGGCCGGGGCCAGGATTCGATCCTCAGTCCCCGGGGCTGCAAAGTGAGCGCTTAACCCACTGAGCCATCCCGGCTTCCCCAAATACATTATTTTTAAATGTGTCTCTCATTTACTTTCATCATTTAACAGTTAATAAAATTAATGCAGTAGAGAACACTACTCAAGCTCATTAATCATGACAATTAGATGTTCCATATTGCATTTGTGAGGGTTCCAGAGGCTTTTCCCTTTAAATCCAAAACCAAAACAAAAATACCACCTCAGAAACAAAAATGCCACTTTTCTGAAGAGACATTAAACCTTTCAAATTTTAACAGACCCTCTCTGTTCAGCAGTGAAGAAACTGGGGCGGCAACATTTTCCGTACAAGATGGCGCCTCCCATTGTAATTGGCATCCAGCTATGATTAAATCCTCCTAGCCCGATACAGGACCGGAAGTTGTTTTGGCCTTAGTAGATCCGGGTGGGTGCGCGCAGGTGGTCGCAGAGGTTCTAGTTCTTCAGCGTGAGGTGCTGCAGGTGTTCGAGTGGGATCGGCGCCGCAGGTAAGTGAGGGTCAGGGGCCGCTGGGCTCCTTCACTTGGTTTGTGCAATGGGCGGAGGGGATTTCCAGTGCAGACTGAAGAGACGGGTAGTGGAGCTGGTGATGGTCACCGTGTGCAGGCGCGACTCAGCGCGAGACCCGCAGTCCCAGAGCGACTTGGCCCTGCCCTCTCCCCGCCCTCGTGGGCGGCCGGGCCGTCCCCTGCGTCCGCAGCGGGGGCGGGTCAGCACCCAGGTGCGCTGCCCCACGCGCCGCCCCCAGGCAGCCCCATCGGATCCCCTTCTCCTCTCTTTAGGAGCATCCACCAACCTTCACGGTTTCTTGACCTAGTAAAAAGGAAGCGCCACCCGCAGCACCTGGCAGCTCCCTGGACGCGGCGTGTTCCAAGCGCCCAGTGACAGGTCCCTTCCGTGGGTTCGTGCTGACCTTCCCGGCTCCCACTGTTCCCACCCCTTTCCTCCCAGGCCACACCCGCTGCTTCGGGCCTTGCTGGGAACCGCCTCTTTCTATGTTCGGTTCACTATGATCAATCACAACTACAACGTTAGTGATTATTTATTGCAAAATCGATACCTGCTTATTCAAATATAAACCCAAACCTTTTCAAACGTTAGATGTACTTATTGGATGCACACGAACTCCCTTATATACCCAGTCGTTTAAAACACCAAATAATTTATACCGTATATTTTAGTTGTATTACAAGTATAGAAGGAACTGCACTGAAAGGTATTAATTATCAGAATTGGGAAGTGCGGGAGAAAATAGGTTTTAACGGGAAAGGAATGATTAATTTTTTTGTCAAGTTGGGCTTTTTTTTTTTTTTAATTTATTGGGGTGACATTGGTTGGCAACAATAGTTTACAGGTGCAACTCTACATTACATTGTCTATGTGTTGCATTATGTGCTCACCACCCAGATTCGATCCCCGGTCCCCAGTGCTACAAAGTGAGCGCTTAACCCACTGAGCCATCCCGGCTTCCCCTGATCACAAATTCTTAACTGGGCAGGTCATGGTGGGTAGTCATGCCCTCTTCCTCAGCTACAGGTTTATCTTTGCCTTAAGTACGCTGAGCCCATTGTTTCTGTGCATCTAGGTTAACACATCTTTGAAATGGCCCTTTCTAGACCCCCTCCTTCTAAAGCCTGCAAGAAGCAATCTGCCTTGCTTTTGTACACCTTCATGTACACCCAGAATCAGCTCTTATTTTAGAAATGCATTTATTCTTCTATATTTATTTCAGTTGTAGTCCAGGCACACAGTCGTGTAAAACATTCATGTAAAAAATGT